>JARYZH020001351.1:18537-31519 GCA_030021035.2 Notholithocarpus densiflorus
GGATTAAAATGTGTACACATTGGCATTTTAAAGTGAGAGATAAGAATCTAATTCACACAAGCTAGCCAAAGAAACAGTCAAAAGATTTACTCCAATTACATCATACAACTTCTTCTAATATACTACTTGATAAATTAATTTTCTTCTTATGAATAGTTCTTGAGATCGAAAATTATCTCTAATGGATAATCAGCCATTTCTTAAGCCTATGTTCATGTACAAAGACATAGTTTCTGTTGAAGCGTAGGAGAGTAGGAGGTAAAATGTTTTCCCTCCACAACACCACAGCCTTTCCGTTACTATTGTTTGCAGTGTTTTCCCTTACAAGCTCCATTAATTCCCAGCCAACCTATAATGTCAACATATGTTTAGATCATTCAAATCAAACCACCAGCGCTAATTACCAATCCAACCTCACAGTCCTGTTGAATTCTTTATCATCTAAAGCTTCCCAAAACTACAGCTTCTACAACGATAGCTCTAATATTGGCATCTACGGTCTCTTTCTCTGCAGGGGTGATGTTTCTAATAGTACATGCCAAAGTTGTGTCAGCTATGCGACCCAAGACATCACAACTCGGTGTCCATCTAATAATAGCGCAATCATATGGTACGATGAATGCATGTTACGCTATTCCAATGTAAATTTCTTTGGACAGGTACAAACTTCTCCAGAGGTACTCATGTGGAATGTCGGGAACACAACCTCACCTGATCAGCCCAACTTTAGCGCAATTGCTCTAATGAACATTCTAACAGGGACAGCAGTAAATGACGATATGTTGTTTCATGATGAGAATTTGACAGCAAGTAATGGATCTGATCAAACTTATGGGTTGGTGCAGTGTACTAGAGATATCAATAGTAGTGGTTGCAGCAGTTGCTTAAGCCAGTTGATCAAGGATGCTGAGAGTTGTTGCCAATCGAAAATAGGGTTGCGTATCTTAACCCCAAGTTGCAGTATAAGGTATGAGACCTACTCTTTCTTTCAACAACCACCAGTGCCGCTGCCTTCAGCACCAGCACCACCGCCCCCACCTCAATCATCAGGTAAGACATGTAGATTTGTAATTTTCTTTGTTGTTTGGATTGATGGTTAAGAAGAGAGATTTGTACTCTTTTCTCTCTCTCTCTCTCTCCCCCCCCCCCCCCCCCCTCCCCCTGGAAGGGTTAATGGTGGTTCAAGTATGTGGTTCAAGCAAATCGGAAACATTAAGAACTTTACTGAAAATGCCGTCATTCCTTTCTCCCACCTTCGTAGTAACAATATGTGGTTACCAAAGCTCCAAGATCCATTGTTGATCACCTAGTTTAGTTGGCTTTCCACTGAGAATTTGAACTGGAATAGTCCATTCCAACCTCCGTGATTTTCATATCATTCCCCATTTTCCATGTCACTCGTACTAGATTTTTGGCCGCTCGAAAGTTTATGGGTTTAGTTGTATGAAACCTTCCCAGCAGACTGTTAGAGCAGTCTTTTAATGTTTTTTCTTGGTTTCTCGAGTAGGCCATAATCACCTCGCCTTCCTCCTCCGTCAAACTAACCCTCTGTAGCCTTTCTATAAACTCCGAGTCCATGCTGCTGAGGACAAAGGTAATTCGAGAGAAACAACGTCTAGACAAGAGTGTCTACCTACCCCCAAGAATTGTACGATAGGGTAGGAAGAAACAGGTCTCACCCAATGTGAGAAAGAAAGTCTCCTATTGAAAGGAGAAGAAAGTGTCCAAAAAACTTAAATTATTAGGAAATAGTAAATTTGCAAAGGAAAAGTTAATAATAGTAACTTCTCTTCATCTTGAATTCCTCCACACCTTGCTCATGCTTCCCTTGGTTTCTTCACATCTTTTTTTTCTCACACTATATTACACCCCCCCCCCCCCCTCCCGACATCTAAATTCCTTGGAATGTGATGTCTTATAGTCTAAATGCCTTAAAATATAACTATTCTTATGTTTGGTTTATTCATAGGAATCTTAAAGGATTTATTTATTGTTCACATACTATCTTTAGATTTATAAATTCAATATCAATTTCTTTAATATTCCTCTAAATAAATAATAACAAACAAAATATAAACTGATAGTTCCTTGGAAATCAGTAGGTTGATAAGTCTCGAGCGCTTATGATCTTAGGGCTTGATCCTGAAAACAAATACTAAGTCAGAGGGGACTGGTGGGGATCGGCCAAAAGTCCTCCGATGATGAAGTCAATGAATTTGTAATTCTCAGTAAGAAGGAAGTGATTTCTGATATAAAATGTCTGAATGAATACTTACCTTTTCATCAAAGAATACTTATATAGCATGTGTGAAACGGTTATCTGTTTAATAACCGTTCCTATTGTCGAGGAGTCCGGAGGATTTGGAGGTAACTTCCATAACCGCCATGGAAGTTACCTCAGTTGGACTTCTATTCCATAATAGTTAATGGAGAACTTGGCACATAGTAGTCCAACCCAATGAACTCGTCCATCCTTTATTAAGGACGGACGAGGCTATCAGGGACGACTTTCCCTTGTGTATTTATTTTTTCCAAATTTCGTGTAGAGCTCGTCCTTAAGAAGTCGTCCAAGAACAACTTAGGAAAGCCTCTGGCTCTCAAGCTGGCGTCTCGTCCAGTGCCCTTCCATCTAGTCCTTTGGACGAATAGGAGACTGTCTATAGTTGCGTAGTTGGTATTCATTCCAAGACAAGCTAACAAAAGCTTAACAATCTTAGGACGTGGTACCAAATCCCGGACGAGCTTAACCCTAGGTTGCCCATCCGTGGAGAATGGTGCTGTAATCCTCGTTTTGGAATAGGCATCTATGAGGCTTATTTCTTGGGGGGTTTTAGGTTGCCTTTGAACGCATTTGCTAGGGAGTTATTGGTTAGGTTAGGTTTAGGCATATGTCAATTTAACCCCAATGCGTGGAGATTAATTATCTCTATGCAAATTTTGTGGAGGGAAGTATTTGGGGGGGGGGGGGGATCGTCCTCTCACTGTGGATGAGTTCCTTTTTTGTTACAAGCCCTCAGAAATAAATCAATCCCTTGGCTTTTACCAATTCACAGCCAAGAGTAAAGATTGTAGATTAATCAAGTCTCTGGCCTCGTCTGACAGGAATTGGAAGATAGAGTTTATCTTTGTCTCTGGTTTTTGGGCAGGGAACCCTGTGGACGTTGGCAGGGACCCTTTTGCCCCTTACTCTAGGGACTTAGGGAACCTTCGTCCTGAAGGTACGTCCTTCCCCTTTTTCTTCTTTCTCTCTCTCTCATTTCACTTAGTATTTGTTTTTAACTTTTGTTTATCATTTGCTTTACAGGTGTCAAACGACCGTCTTTAAGTAAATTTCACCGTGACCGCGTTCACAGGGCTCGTCTTCACGCCGATAGTGATTTTCATTCTTTGGTTACCCTACGATGCCTTGCCAAGTGGGGACTTGGCCCTGAACCTTCAGACGAGGCCATTGCTCACGAGGTTACAGTGTGAAGAAGTAAGTTTTCATTTAATGGTCATTTGGACATCCTGTCATATTTCTTGATTTGCTTGTAAATTCATCACTTTTTTTTTTTTTTTTTTTTTTTTTTTTTTTTTTTTTTTGCCTTAGGAATGTCAACAATGAAGGAAAACAAAGAGAAAGGAATTGTAGGTGAGGAGAGTCGTCCTGAGAATCAGTCCCAAGTTCGTCCGTCGGCTAGGGACAAAAGGAAGCCTTTACCTAAAAACCTAGATATAGGAAATCTTCCCAGCCGACGAGATAAGAAGGCTAAACACAGGTCGTCCAAAGCAGCCAAGCCCAACCTTCCTCCACCTCAACCGTCCATCAAGATATATGACGTAGATTCATCTACTCCAATTGAAACTACGCCATCTAAGACTCCTCCGTCCAAGACGGTTGTACCTGCAACATGCCAGCCTTCTCAACAGGTCCCTTCATCTATCATTGAAAATGAAAACCTGGCTTGGGAGCGTTTTCAGAAAGCTATTACAGACGAGGATATAAACGTTTGTTATGACATGTCCTTAAAGGATTTTGAACATTCTGGTGTTCATGATCTTTTTAAGGTAAATAATAGCCTTTGCCTCGTCTTTGCCATTTTAAAATGCTTTTTTTTTTTTACTTTGACCATTTATTCTTTACCTTTTTGTAGGGTATGTCAAAGTTTATTGCAACATCTAGACAGGCCACAGGATTGGACAAGACGAGGATTTATTAGAGACGAGGATTCAGGAGTTGAAGGATGAATCCAAGAAATGGCCCGAGGTGGCTGCCACTGCTAAAGAGAAGGGAAAGGAGCTACTAAATTTGATTGAGGAGCTGAAGACTGATGTGGTGGAAAAAGATACTCGTCTTGATCACTTACAGAAATAGAACGACGAGCTGAGTACTCTTCTTTCCACTTCAAAAACAGATGCAGTGACTGAATTTAAGGCGTCCAAGGAATACACTAATCTTCTAGACGCCAATTATGCAGCAGGCTTTGAGGATTTTAGAATGAAGGTTATAGAAAACTTCCCTGAAGTAGACTTTAACTCCATTAAACTTAACCTGACTGCTGCTACCAGTTCTCTGCTTCAAACCAGCTCTGAGGACGTCAATGTTGAAGATGATGCTACAACCTTGCCTCCCAAGGACAACCCCAAAGTGGATGCCCCCCCTGCTTGAAGACGAGATTTTTGTAGCAATCCTCGTATTTCTTTTTCTTTGGTTTTTATTTAGTCCTTTGTTTTGGGACCTTTTTATGTAACCCAAGTACATTTACCTAGTCCATGTTTTTAGGACGGGGTTTTAAACAATCATTTTAGTTTTTGACTTAACAAGGGTTTTTGGACGTAGGATGTCCACCCTTTAGTTAATGAATGAAGGTTTATTCCCTCTGCATGGACGAATGCTGTTATCTGTATCAACTCCAGCTTTGACTCGTCCATGGTGAAAATATATATATATATTCTTCATATTATTTTTGTTAATATAACTCGTCTTTGCAGTTAGTATTTTTATTTAGCTTTATTTGTCTCAAGACTTGCAAGCTGATTTTACATACTATCCTGTTTCTTTTGCCCAACTTTTCACTCGTCCAAAGGTTGGATTGTTTTAGTTGGTTTTTTATTCTCGTCTTTAAATTGGACGGAAATGTCTTATAAGGCTTTTCCTCGTCCATGAGTTGGACGAGTATGCTTAAGTTTTCTTCCTTGTTTTACTCAGGAAAATTTAGACGTTACATCTCTGCGTCCAGAGAATTTATTCATCTTGAATCTTTTAGCCCCCTTGTGGGTTAGCTTGAACGAAAATAGCATGGAGATTTAAAATTCATACAACATTTTGTATATAACATAAATATCGTTTGTAGATAAGGCACATGCATACTAATGCCTTTTTTATTTAATAAGTACAAACTCCATAACTTCGTCCATAATCATGACACAACATAAATAATTAAGTAGTAGTATCGAACACAAACAGCATCAAACATAAGTAGAACGTAAGTAGACTGACAAGGTCCAAGCTCATCCATAGTAATACTTCGTCCAGGCTCACTTTTACTGATAGTACCTCCTCAAGTACTCCACATTCCAAGGATGTTCTAATTTTCTCCCGTCCAGGGCCTCCAAGTAGTAGGATCCTTGCCTTTTACAGTTGATAACTCTATAGGGTCCTTCCCAATTTAGGCCCAATTTCCCATGAGCTGGGTTTTTGGTTGCCAAAGAGACCTTTCTCAGGACAAGATCTCCTATGTTGAAACGCCTTGGCTTCACCTTTGCATCATATTGCCTAGCCATGAGGTTCTTGTACTTTGCTGCCCTGTGCTCTGCATCTGCCCTTACCTCGTCTATTAGATCGAGGTTCAAACAGAGTTGCTCCTCATTATCTTTATCTTGATACATCCTCACCCTGTGATTGGCCATATGTACTTCTGCAGGTATAACTGCTTCGCTTCCATAGGCTAGCTTAAAAGGAGTTTCCCCCATAGGGGTTCTCACTGTCGTCCTGTATGCCCATAGAACACCTGGTAACTCATCTAGCCATACTCTCTTTGCCCCTTCAAGCCGAGTCTTGATGATTTTCAACAAGGATCGGTTTGCAACTTCAGCCTGGCCATTAGCTTGGGGATAAGCGGGTGAGGAATAATGATTTTGAATTCCGAATTGTACGTAGAAGTCCCTGAAGAGTGCATTGTCAAATTGTCGTCCGTTATCAGACACGAATACCTTGGGCACTCCAAATCTGCACACAATGCTCATCCACACAAAATTTTTAACATTCTGTTGTGTGATATTTGCTAACGGTTCGGCCTCCACCCATTTGGTGAAATAATCGATGCCCACCACTAGAAACTTCATCTGCCTTGTGCCCAGTGGAAAGGGACCCAAAATGTCTAGTCCCCATTGTGCAAAGGGCCACGATGACATCATCGGGGTGAGGTACTCTGATGGTTGTCTGGGGACATTGCTAAACCGTTGGCATTGGTCGCAGACCTTGACGTATGCTTTAGCATCAGCTTGCATATTTGACCAATAATACCCCGCACGGACGACCTTGTGGATAAGTGACCTGGCTCCTGAGTGATTGTCACACGCTCCTTCATGAATTTCTCTTAA
Organism: Notholithocarpus densiflorus; assembly: GCA_030021035.2. Classification (NCBI taxonomy): domain Eukaryota; kingdom Viridiplantae; phylum Streptophyta; class Magnoliopsida; order Fagales; family Fagaceae; genus Notholithocarpus; species Notholithocarpus densiflorus. The sequence goes on from JARYZH020001351.1 coordinate 25,120, forward strand.
TACGTAGTTTGCTTCGTCCGGAGCCAAGCATCTAAGATAAGGTTGAGAAAAACCTCTTTTGTATAGCACTTCGTCCATAAGAACGTACCTAGTCGATCTTATCCTCAACTTTCTGGCTTCGTCCTTCTTTTCTGGGAATCGTCCGTCTTTCAAGTATGATACAATTGGGGTCATCCAATTTCCTCTGCTCTCCACCTGTTGTACTTCTGGGATATCTATACTTGGCATATACTGAATTTCATCAAATTTGTCCATAGATTCATTTGCTGAGGCTTCTTTTGCTATGGTATCATCTTCCATGTTCTCCTCCCTTGGGATTTGAACGAAGTCAGCTTTTTCAAATCTTTTCATAAGGCGCATCACCCTACCAAGGTATTTCCTCATCCGTTCTTCCTTAGCTTCATACATCCCATTTACTTGCCCCATGATCAACTGAGAATTCCCCAAGAAGAGTATAGACTTGGCTTCCACAGATTTAGCCAATTCTAGCCCTTTGAGAAGGGCTTCATACTCGACTTCATTATTAGTCATTTGGTACTGCAAACGAACCTTATGTTTCAATTTGTCTCCTTCCGAGGATTGTAGGACCACACCAATTCCACCTACATGTCGTGTAGACGAACCATCCACATGGACGACCTATCTCTTACTGTTTTCCATCTCATCATGATTTGGGGTAAATTCCGCAATGAAATCTGCTAGGGCTAGGGCTTGAGCTTTTATGGCGTGCCTTGGTTGATATCTAATGTCAAACTCACTGAGCTCCACAGCCCACTAGATCAATCGTCCTGCAGCTTCCAATCTGTTCATTGCCTTCCTGAACGGATGATCTGTCATGACATTAATGACATGTGCTTGGAAATAATGCCTTAGCTTCCTAGAAGCGATTATCAATGCGATGGCTAATTTCTCCATTTGTGGATATCGTCCTTCCACTCCCCTTAATGCCTTACTTGTATAGTACACAGGCTTTTGCACTTTATCTTCTTCTCTTATCAATGTTGAACTCACGTCATGCGGGGTTACTGCCAAGTATAAATACAACTCTTCTCCCACCACGGACGGACTCAGCAAAGGAGCCATGGTAAGGTACGCCTTCAGATCTTCGAAAGCTTTCTGACACTCATCGGTCCATTCGAATGCTTTTTTAAGAATCTTAAAAATGACAAACATTTGTCAGTGGCTTTAAAGACAAACCTGTTAAGTGCAGCGACTCGTCCAGTGAGGGATTGGATTTCTTTGGTATTTTACGGAGACTTCATGTCCAGTATTGCTTGAATTTTATCAGGGTTCGCTTCAATTCCCCTGTGGGAGATCATAAATCCAAGGAATTTCCCTGATGATACTCCAAAAGCACATTTGCTAGGGTTCAGCTTCATGTGATACTGTCTAAGTGTGTCAAATGTCTCCTATAGGTCGTCTAGATGCCTTTCCTCGTCCTAACTCTTCACCAGCATATCATCTACATAGACTTCCACATTCCGCCCAATCTACAGACGAAACATGTGGTTGACCAATCTCTGATATGTCGCCCCTGCATTCTTTAAGCCAAAAGGCATCACCTTATAACAGAACAAGCCTTGACTGGTGACAAAGGACGTCTTCTCTTGGTCTACCTCGTCCATCCTTATCTGATTGTATCCATAGAAAGCATCCATGAAGCTAAGCAACTTGTGCCCCGCAGTGGAATCTACCAACTAGTCAATGCGTGGTAGCGGGTAGCTATCCTTGGGGTAAGCCTTATTTAGATCGGTGAAGTCTACACACATTCTCCACTTGTCATTTGCCTTCTTGACCATCACTACATTGGCCAACCAATCCGGATAGTACACTTCTCGAATAAACTTCGCCACAATTAACTTTTGGACTTCGTCTTTGATAGCATTGTCTCTCTCAGGAGCAAACACTCTTTTCTTCTGTCGCACTAGCTTGGAGGAAGGACATACATTCAGACGGTGGGTAATGACACTAGGATCTATACCCAGCATGTCCTCATGACTCCACGCAAACACATCAATATTTTTCTTCAAAAAATGGACGAGGTCCTTCTTAATCTTCTCCTCTAGATCTGCTCCAACCCTGGTACACCTCTTAGGGTTATTTTCATCTAAGGAAATATCTTCCAACACTTCGGTGGGCTCTGCTACAATTCTCTTTTCTTCGATACTCATGGTCTGAACCTATTCATCCATGGCCAACATGGCCAGGTAACATTCTCTTGCTGCTAGTTGGTCTCCTTATACTTGTCCTACTTCGTGTTCTATTGGAAACTTGACTGATAGGTGGTAGGTAGATGTAACAGCCTTCCAACTATTTAAAGTTGGCCTTCCAATTATGGCATTGTAGGAGGATGAACAGTCTACCACAAGAAAATTCACGTCTTTGGTGATTTGCTGTGGATATGCCCCCACTACCACTGGTAATGTAATAGTACCCACAGGCTGCACCTTCATTCCACCGAAACCTACCAGGGGGGAATTCACTAGGCGAAGCTGGTCTCGTCCTAGCCTCATCTGTTGAAAAGCTGGAAAATACAAAATGTCCGCCGAGCTTCCGTTATCCACTAGCACCCTTCTAGTCGTGTAGTCAGCAATAAGCAAGGTAATGACGATAGAATCGTCGTGAGGATAGTGAATTCTTTTAGCGTCCTCCTCCGTGAATGTGATTGCTTGCTCGTCCGTGGTCCTTGCTCTAGGTGACCGTCCAGAGAGTTGGACGCTCTGCACTACCTTCAGGTATGCCTTCTTGGACTTGGATGACTGGCCTGCTGAACTTCCCCCTATGATAACTCTGATTTCTCCGAGTGGTGGTCGTGACGACTCTTCCACTTTACCCTTTAATTTCTCGTCCTTGTGGTCTCGTCCAAGGAAACTCTTCAACTTCCCTTGCCTGATGAGATTTTCAATTTGCTGCTTTAAATCAAAACACTCGTTTGTATCATGACCATGATTCCTATGGAAGCGACAATACTTATTCCTATTGCGCTTATTGGGATCTCCCTTCATTTTCTCCGGCCACTTCAAGGAGGGATCATCCTTGATTTACATAAGGACTTGTTTAAGTGGCATGTTCAAAGGGGTATATTGCTAATTCCATGCTGAAGAGCCTGGCTTCTTATTATCTCGGTCTTTCCTTTCTTCCGTCCGTCTCTTCTTTGGACGAGAGCCTTGCTCAGAATGACGACTGGGGTTCGCTTCTACTCTCTCAGATCTCTTCCTCTTCTTAGCGATAATCGCGTCTTCTGCATTCATAAAATTTTGGGCCGAGTGGACAAGCTCGGCCATGGATTGAGGCTCTTTCTCATAGAGTTTATGTATAAATAAATCTGAATTCACCCCATTATGGAAGGCTGCCAATAGAAGCTTATCATCTACTTCGTCCACACTCAGGGCTTCTCTGTTGAAGCGAGTGATGAATGACCGCAAGCTCTCGTTCTCCCCTTGCTCTATGGTCAACAAGCTGGACGAGGAACGCTTGTGTCTTTGTCTCCCAATGAAATTATTAACAAACAACTTGCTCAACTCTTCAAAAGAACTTACCAAATTCGGGGTTATTTTGCTGAACCAAACTCGTGCTGGACCCTTGAGGGTTGTAGGGAAGGCTCTACACATTATTTCATCGGGAACCCCTTGAAGATGCATAGTGGTCTTAAAGGTGGCAATGTGATCAAACGGGTCGTGTGTTCCATCATACGAATCCAAAGAAGGTAACTTGAACTTTGATGGTAGAGGGTGACCATTGATGAAGGCCGTAAAGGGGGAATCAGTTCTGTGGACCAAATCTTCTATCGGATTCGCCCTTCTCATGTTCACTTTCATTTCCTCCATGACTTTCTTCATTTGGTCCATCTCCTCTTTCAAGTGTGGTACCGTTCGTGAAGTGGTGCCTCTTAACTGACTCTTAACTTCAGTATTTTCTCTATCATCATGACTCTGTGTTTGTCCTCCTCCTTCACGTTCTTCACCTGTCTGCCTTCTCAGATTAATCTCCATTCTTAACTCTTGGTTTTGGCGAGTCAACTCCGCCATCGCGGCCGCCATAGATTGCACATGTTGGACAGATGATGTCTGCATGATCGGTGTAGATTGGCGATCGCGATGAAGGTTACTTGAAGCGTCTCTGCTTCCCTGATGGCCTGGGCTAGTAGCCCTCGATCTGGTTCGAACCATCAACCTTTGTCACGAAAAAGAAAACTGCAAAACAATCTCCGTTCCCACAAACGGCACCAACTGATAGTTCCTTGGAAATCAGTAGGTTGATAAGTCTCGGGCGCTTATGATCTTAGGGCTTTATCCTGAAAACAAATACTAAGTCAGAGGGGATAGGTGGGGACCGGCCAAAAGTCCTCCGATGATGAAGCTAGTGAATTTGTAATTCTCAGTAAGAAGGAAGTGATTTCTGATATAAAATTTCTGAATGAATACTTACCTTCTCATCGAAGAATACTTATATAGCATGTGTGAAACAGTTATCTGTTTAATAACCGTTCCTAATGTCAAGGAGTCCGGAGGATTTGGAGGTAACTTCCATAACCGCCATGGAAGTTACCTCAGTTGGACTTCTGTTCCATAATAGTTAATGGAGAACTTGGCACATAGTAGTCCAACCCAGTGAACTCGTCCATCCTTTATTAAGGACGGACGAGGCTGTCAGGGATGACTTTCCTTTGTGTATTTATTTTTTCCAAATTTCGTGTAAAGCTCATCCGTCCAAACGATTATGAGGATGGACAAGCTTCTCATGGGACCTTGTCTGTCCAAAGACGAACGAGGTCATTAAGGACACCTGGGATGATCACCTCGTGTTTGGTTCGTCCTAATTGGTCTTTCAATGGACGAGCGATATGGACGAGTCTAGGAGTTGGTGCTTTTTTGTAACACCATCATAAACTATAAATTAAGACAAATTCATTAAAACTATAGTCTAACATTTCAAAATGACATGTATAATTAAAAAATAACTATTTAAATTCTTGTTCTTTATGAAAATCACAACATTATATTTTGTCAATAAAAATAAATATTTAATTTAATTTTAGCAAATAACCAATGCCAAATAGGAGATATAAATATTTTATTTTATTTTATTTTAGCATTTATATTGTTGTGGCGGGAAGAGATAAAAATAAAGGAATAGATATTGATGATTTGTTTTATGTTTTATTTCCAATTTTTTTTATAAGTATGTTTTATCTCCATTGGTTAAATGATAAATAAAAAATGGTAAAATTATCAATTTAAAATAAATGTAATTTTTTTAATGTTGGGAATCTCGATATTACTTGTTTTAAGGGGAATTTACCTTCCTAAAAGAATGGAGTTAAGTGAGAATCTAAAGGCCTGTTTGGTAGAGAAGTTTAAGTAATGTTGTTTGTAGTTTTTTAAAATACGTGTGGGTGAAAAAATGTATGAAAAAATGTGTAATGTTGTTTAAAAACTGAAAATATATTATTTAGCTACTCTACCAAACAAGGCCTAAATATCCTGGCATTTAAATTTTTTGTGTGATTTGTAACTAAAACTTTAGTTTTTTTTTTTTTTTTTTAGAAACAAACACTCACAGGGAGAGAGAAAGATACAATGAAATATAAAATTTTTTTTTTTATTCATGTACGGCCCTTAACTTCAAATCCGGTTCCGTGTATTTAGTAAATAAGTCAATGTACTAGCTTTGACCGTAAGGATAGTCCACTGTGCAGATTCTACGTGTTCATGTCTCGGCCCATCAATCCATGCTGAGTCAAATTTTAGATTTTTCTAATCCTTGACTGTACAGAATTCAACTTAAGTTTGGTGGGAAACTGATCAATATACCTCATTCCATTCAGCGCAGCTTTTAAATTTCCGAATTTAGACATGAAAACTGAAAAGGTAACCCAAGCAAGCCAAATTGCCAAATTGACTTTTTCTAGAAGTAAAGAAAAAGTTAGAAGACTAATAACTCCGATAGCGTTGATGACTTTTCAGCTCTTGTAATATACTCTTACTCGATAAGATTTTTTTTATGAATCTTTTTTAACAAGAATGTGAGGAAAACTAACGTTTTATATGTGACTTCTTCTGTTCTTCTAATATACTGGTAGATATTTTCATTCATATTAAACATAAGCATATGTTCATGGACGAATTTCTGTTGAAGCCATAAGAGTCAAAATGTTTTACCTCCTCCACAACACCACAGCCTTTCTGTTAATATTATGTGTAGTCTTTGCGCTTACCAGCTCCATTATTTCCCAGCCAGTCTACTTTGCCCACAGTTGTTTAGATCAATCAAATGAAACCGCCAACGCCGATTACAAATCCAACCTCACAGTCTTGCTGGAATCTCTATCATCTAAGGCTTCCCAAAACTACAGCTTCTACAACGAAAGCTCTAATATTGGCATCTACGGCCTCTACCT
>JARYZH020001352.1:0-31512 GCA_030021035.2 Notholithocarpus densiflorus
CCGCTGGTCCTGGATACTTGAAATTAGAGCTCATCTAAACAGAGCACTCCCACATTTTTGGCGCTACAACACTGTTTATTTAAGATGCTTCATTTCTAAACAATGCTTGGCGCAAACTGGGTTTGATGGAGATAGAAAGGGTCGAGACAGGAAGGGATGAAATCAAATATAAATAATAAGAGAATTTGCGAGGACTGTTGCACCTTTTTATTTGGTTTTAACAAACGTTGAGAGAGGGTAATTAAGAAGCCAGACAGAACCATTTTATGTGTTCCTTAGTCAATGCATACGGCAATAACATGTGTTATCTTTTAGAGTGATATAAACCTATGTTTTTATATGGAAAACAATAATTTGTATACGTCATAAAAATTTGACACATCATAATGAGGCTCCTTAAATACTTCTAAATAAATTACCGTTATACATATTTGACATATGTAAAGTTTGTAGTCTAAATATTTGTATTTAAAGTTTAGAGTAAATGAGACTCCAAAACCCCCTCCCCCACAAACTCCCCCTCAAAAAAAAAAAGTTTAGAATAGAGAACTTATATCTAATCTAATGATTAAAATGACTCTTCGTCTAAAATAAATTTAATTAATCAAATTGAGAGCAGATGACAAACTAGTATATTTTTAATTTGATTAGGGATATTTAATCGAATCTTACCATGTTCCCAAGCCTTTCCTATTAAGCATAAAGTCCTTTTGTGGTGTGTGTTTTAGGAGTGGGGTGTATGATAGTAGGTGCAAGAGCTCACATACTTTCATTTCCTAACCAACCAGCAATTCCGTTGTCAGATAAATCAAGAATTCTTAACTCCTTGAAAGGCTGCAACAAGGACACGTTGAGGAACCAAGTCCCCTTCACATTGTCTTGCCATTTGTTTATATTGGAGAGCGTGAGATTGATCACGTGACCAGTGTTGGTGCTACAGTTGATCCACTCCCAACTACAACACCCACCCGTTGACTCATAAACCCATGTTGGAAGAAGGGGCTTGGTATAATTAGTGTGGGATTTTAGAAAGGCTTTCAATTCTAGGAGACCCATCCTCTCTTCCTCAATACAAGCTCTATGCTCATGAATTTGAACAAAGAGTAGTAAAGACCACAGCAAAGATTTAACTAAAGGCCACTCCATTGAGAAATTTTGTGAAACTCCTACTTTAATTTTCTAGGTAAACCAACTTCTGTGTTAGTACCCAAGACAAGAAAGTTATAAGTCCACGAGCCTTTATATAGAGAAAGTTAGAAGGCTTTCTTATTTAAATCCATATAATATGGTAAACTTCTGGTTAAGTCTTTGGGCAAAAGAATCTCATGGGCTACGTGGTGTAAACCGTGTAATTGGGTTCTACCGAATCTTATTGGAATCTTTCAACTTGACATGTGGGCTCTACTTTTTGTTTAGACATAAAGCACTAATTGCACTTTCTATTTTATTATTTTCTGCTTTGAATGGGCTCGCACTCAGAAAAATTTGTGTTATACTTTTTGTTTTATTAGCTTTATTTATTTGGAAAATGATAATTAAGATATTCTTCTTGAACATAATGAAGATAGCAGCTCGACATTGTGGGTGATTGGCACTTCTTTTGAGCTTTGTAATCCTTAGTTCCTTATTGATAATAAGTAATTATTTTTTTAATGTTAACATGATTAAATTTTATAGTCATTTTATTTAGAGTAATTAAATAGTTTGTCTCTAGCATTTTTTTTCTTTTATTAAAAATGAGCAAAAGTTGTTAGAAATAATTTGATAATTAAGGGTGCATTTGGTTGGGGGAGTGAAAAAGTGGGAGGATAAAAAATGAAGAGATGATAGAAAAGTAGAAGAATAGAAAAGATTTAGTTTTCTTTCGTATGTATATGGTTGGGAGGGTAGAAAAGTGAAAGGATGAAAAACTTTTTTGTTTGGTTGAGAAGAAAAGTGAAAGGATAGAAAATAAAGTTTGTATAAAATTACCATTATATCCAATTTAGGTAAAACAAAAATAATACATTATATTTTTATTAAAATAATATGTAAGAATAATTTCTTCACTAAAAAAATAAAATAAAAAGAGGATAAGAAGTTCAAGAACCCAAAACTTTTTTTTCAAAAAAAAAACCAAAACAATGGAAAAAATAAAGGGTGTTGTACGAACACAAAAGAAAAGAATTAAAAAAAAAAAAAAAAAAAAAAGAAGGAAGAAAAGACAAGGAGTCAAGGGCCTGGCTCACAAGCACGCAAGTTTCCATAATAAAATAAATAAAATAAAAAAGGGAAAAAACTTAAATATAATACATCAACTTGGAGGGGGTAAATATGTAATTCAAGTGCTAAGCTCCCCTTTTCTCTCTTTTCTTCCCAGTTTTCCTCCCAAATCGGGAGGATAAAAATTTGTGGGACCGGGTGGATTTTTTTCCCTAATATTTTCCATCCTCTATGTTTTCTCTCCTGAACCAAATAAGAAAAAACATCATTTTCTCCCCTATTTTCCTCTCTTCCTTTTCCATCCTCCTATTTTCACTCCAACCAAACGGAGCCTAAGAGAAGGGATATTTGAAACTTAGGTATCTTCAATAAAATTAATAAAATGTGTCTAATTAGATATAAAACTCTTGGCATCATTTTACATATCTTAAATGATGGGAGAATGAAGGAAATTGAAACGATCATGCAACGATACATGTGCACACCAATGAATCATCTTACAAAGAACATAAATTAATAAACACATTATATTTTTATTAAAAAAATATGTATGAATGATTTCTTCATTAAAAAAATAAAATAAAAAGAGGATAAGAAGTTCAAGAACCCAAAACTTTTTTTTCAAAAAAAAAAAAAAAAAACCAAAACAATTGAAAAAAGAAAAGGTGTTGTACAAACACAAAAGAAAAGAATTAAAAATAAAAATAAAAATAAAAAGGAAGAAAAGACAAGGAGTCAAGGACCTGGCTCACAAGCACGCAAGATCCCATAATAAAATAAATAAAATAAAAAAGGGAAAAAACGTACATATAATACATCAACTTGGAGGGGGTAAATATGTAATTCAAGTGCTAAGCTCCCCTTTTCTCTCTTTTCTTCCCAGTTTTCCTCCCAAATCGGGAGGATAAAAATTTGTGGGCCCAGGTGGATTTTTTTCCCCAATATTTTCCATCCTTAGTGTTTTCCCTCCTGAACCAAACAAGAAAACACATCATTTTCTCCCCTGTTTTCCTCTCTTTTTTTTCCATCCCTCCTATTTTCACTCCAACCAAATGGAGCCTAAGAGAAGGGATATTTGAAACTTAGGTATCTTCAATAAAAATAATAAAATGTGTCTATTTAGATATAAAACTCTTGGCATCATTTTACATATCTTAAATGATGGGAGAATGAAGGAAATTGAAAGATCATGCAACGATACATGTGCACACCAATGAATCATCTTACAAAGAACATAAATTAATAAACAAAGAAGTAAAGTTCATATGAGTGAACGGTGGGACAAAGAAAATATAAAGGGAAACATGATTGATAAGGAAGTAGAAAAGAAGTAAAAGAGGCGAAATTTCTATGAATTCAAATTGTATTTACCATCTAGAATTGTCAAAACACGTGAAAATGACTGCCACAAGATAAATTAGGGTGGATATTTGAAATGTTGCAAGGGACATAATCATGCTAGTTTGGTGACTTGTATGAAATCATTGGACCTTACATATCGGTATGGTACAAATCCATTAATTTTGATGATTATGGCATGTTTCATTCAGTTTTTTTTTTTTTTTTTTGGATAAATATTGATTTTAGTATGTGGAGAATGTATATTATATGAATTGAACTGTGGTGGTCCAAGAATTTGAACTATGGAGAAGACAAATTTGGATAGGAGTGGATCTTGTTACAAATTTTATTTTATTTTTGGCTAGCAATACCATGATCATAGACCTTTGTCCAAGTTGGATAATATTCCCCTTCAATAATTGGTTGTGTTACTAGCAATGTGCTAGGACTATCACCACTATGAAGGAAGGATTAGAAGCATCCTCCGCCATTGATGATAGCTTGCTTGTCAAAAGTGCAATAGTATTAATGTTGGAAGTCATTGATGAGCAAAATCAGAGCTATATCATGTGAAGAGTCACTCGCTCTAAATAGAGTTTGAGATCTATATTTTTTTTTTTTGTTCGCCCAACGGTCTTAACATAAATGTATTTTTTTTGAAAGGGGAATGAAATGGAATTAAACCATAACAAAGATACAAACAGAAAACTGCCTGCAAGCAGGATAGAAGACACAAGTTACATCATATCAGCTTGAATAAAAGAAGTTATACAAGGAGGCGTGACTCCAATCCAAAGGTGTTGGGTTCTGGATCTTCTAGCAAGTTGAGCAAGCTCATGAGCGACGGAGTTAAAGTTTCTGCTTAAGTGCTTGAAAAGGCAGGTCTCAAAAGATTCACTAACTTGAAGAATACCCTGCACAATGTGCCCATAGCTGCTGCCTGTGGCCTTATCATGGATTGCTTGGATGGCATTCTGTGAATCTGATTCAATTATAATCCTGGAAAGCTGAAGCTCCTGAGCCAAAAGAACTCCATGCTCCAGAGCCATCACTTCCGAAAGTTCAGCAGTGAAGCAAGCTTGAAGAGGCTTGCTAAGAGCAGCCACAACTTGGCCAGAACTATCTCTAATGACAACACTAATACTAGAAGAATTTTCCAAGTCAGAAGACGCCCCATCTACATTTATTTTATGAAACCCGAAGGGAGGAGGAACCCAGCAGGTTGGGGGGGCCCTTGGATGACTGAAATCCCACAAAGCCGAGCACACATATTCTTCAACATTACACTTCGCCAAAAGCCACACCTGATTGGGAGTGAGCCCAAGACCCTCATGAACAACCTTGTTTCTATTGTACCAAATGGCCCAAGAGATAGTAAAGAAAAGCTCTGAGTCTTGGGGTGTTGCATGGGAGAGAATAAAGATAGTAGAGTCAAGGAAAGAGTTTTTAATACCATGGATGCTCAGCGGATTCTCAGACCAAAAATTCCAGACCGAGGATGAGAAAGCACAACTTAGGAGAGCATGGTCAAGACTTTCAGCTTCATTTTTACAAACCGGGCAGGTCTTAGAATGGGAAATCCCTCTCTGGTTTATAGCCTCCATTGTAGGAAGGCCATTTATACAAGCCCTCCAAGTAAAGATCTTAATTTTAGGTGGAAGATTTAGGTGCCAAAGCTTCCTCCAAATCAGTTTGCATGGATCTCCAGTTGAGCATTCCTCACACCCATTAGATTCCAGCATGTTGTAAGCTAGATGGTAGGCACTTTTTACAGTGAAGTTCCCACATCTATTCCCAATCCAAATTATTTTATCTTCCAGAAGGTCATGACTTAGGGGAATTTCTAGTATTGTTTCCGCTTCAAAAGGAAGGAAGGCAGCCCTTATTGTGTTCGCTCTCCACCACCTTGTCATTGGGTCAATTAGAGAGGAGACCATTGGAAATCGAGGGATATTGTTTGGAGGTGAGATGACCTTGTAAGTCGATGGTGTTGGTAGCCATTTTTCATCCCATATATGGATTAGCTTCCCATTCCCCACTCTCCACCGTGTTCCCCTCCTTATAACTTCTAGACTGCTGTGAATGCTTCTCCAAGAGTATGATGGGGAGTTTCCAATGTTTGCATTTAGAATGTCCCCGGTGGGAAAATACCTAGCCTTGAGAACCCTAGCCACAAGAGCGTTAGGATTTTGGAGAATACGCCAAAGTTGCTTTGCTAGCAAAGCTTTGTTGAAGGCTTGCAAATTCCTGAAGCCCATACCTCCGCTAGCCTTCTGTTTGCACATGGTTTTCCAACTAACCCAAGACATTTTAGTTTCTTGCTGCCGTTGGCCCCACCAAAAATTTCTCATCATACTTTCAATTTCTTCACATAGGCTTTGGGGGAGAAGGAAGCACCCCATGGTGTATGTAGGGATTGCCTGGGCAACCGCCTTAATGAGAATTTCTTTCCCACCCATAGATAGGAGTTTGCCTTTCCATCCAGCAAGTTTCTGACCAATTCTCTCCTTCAGAATAGCAAATACCTGCGTCTTTGATCTCCCAATGAAGGATGGGAGGCCCAAATACTTTGTATGTCTAGTGTCTTGCATTGGACCAAGGTTAGCCAAAATCTCTTCCTTAGCTTCTTGAGATGTATTGGGGCTGAAGAAGATTGAAGACTTGTCTGTGTTGATTTTTTGCCCTGAGGCAACCTCATATTTTTGAAGGATATGTTTTAGCACCCGGCTTTCCTCCCCACTGGCTTTACAGAAAAGAATACTGTCATCCGCAAAGAGAAGGTGCATGACTCTTGGGCAGCCCCTACAAATGGATATGCCTGTCAAAAGCTGGTCCCGGACAGCCCTATTAATGAGTGCTAAAATCCCCTCAGTACAAATGAGAAAGAGGGTTGGAGAGAGGGGATCCCCCTGTCGAAGCCCCCGGGTAGGATTGATATTTCCACAAGCAGCCCCATTTATAAGGACTGAATATGAGACTGAAGAAATGCACCTCATAACAAGATCAATCCATTTTGAACTAAACCCCAATTTCTCCATGACCCCTTTTATGAAGCACCATTCAACTCTGTCAAAAGCTTTACTCATATCTAGTTTTGCGGCCATATAGCCAACTCCCCCTGCATTTTTGTGATTTAGGTAGTGCATCAACTCAAAAGCCACAAGAACATTATCAGTAATTAACCTGTCTGGAATAAAAGCACTTTGATTATCTGAAATGATATGAGGGAGAATGACTTTGAATCTATTGGCAATAGTTTTAGATATAAGTTTATAAACAACATTGCATAGACTTATGGGTCGGAAGTCCGTCATTCTTTTGGGATTATTTACTTTGGGGATGAGGGCAATGTTTGTTTTGTTTAGACATGCAATAGACAAATTATTATTGAGAACATTTAAGACCATATTAGTGATGCTACAACCCACAATGCTCCAATACTTTTGATAAAAGATAGCGGACATACCATCAGGGCCGGGGGCTTTAGTAGGATGTATCTGTTTGAGAGCAATGGCCACCTCCTCCTTAGTGAAGCTTCTGTTCAGGTTTTGATTCATCTCTTCAGTCACCCGAGTAGGAATAGCATCAATAATCTCATCAATCCCCGATGGGGAAGCTGATGCATAGATGTTGTTAAAATAGTCAATGGCAGCCTGCGCAATATTGTCCTTTCCATCACACCACCGGCCATGACTATCCCAAATTCCCAAAATAGAATTCTGCTTGCGGCGTTCAGAAGCTTGGGCATGAAAGAACTTGGTGTTTTTGTCACCTTCTCTAAGCCAATGCGCTTTGGCTCTTTGGCCCCAGTAAATCTCCTCATCATCAAGGAGGTCATTGATTTCCCGCCTTAGACAATTAATTTCAGTGCTTAAAGATCCATCATTGTCTTGTAAGGTTAGAGAGTTCAGGGCATTCCTTTTTTCTTGGATCTTTTTTGGAATCTGACCAAACTCTTTGGAACTCCACTTCATTAACTCCACAACACAGCTACTAAGGTTAGACATAATTCCCTCCGGAATACTGAGGTCAAGGTCCATCCCCCATGAATTTTCAATAACAGTTTTACATTCTGCATTCTTAGCCCACATTGCTTCGAAATGAAAGCGTTTAGCTCGGATTTGGCTCTGAGTTATTGAGTCAGAGATAAGCAGTGCACAGTGGTCGGATGTTGAATCAACCACATGATGGGTTTTCATTCCCCCAAATTTTCCTATCCATTCTAAGTTGGCCAAAGCTCTGTCTAACCTTAGATATATTCTGTTCTCCCTATCTTGCATGTTACTCCAAGTAAAATCAGAACCGCAGTAGCCCAAATCTTTAAAAGCACAGTAGTCAACTACCTTCCTAAACCCATCCATTTGTTGTTGAGATCGGATGGCTCCCCCTTGTTTTTCAGAACTTGATAAAATTTCATTGAAATCTCCTAGACATAACCAAGGAAGATGCATTTGATTGTTTAGGAAAGCTAATAGATGCCAGGATTCATACCTTCTATGAGTCTCCGGGTGGCCGTAAAAACCCGTCAATCGCCATTTGTAACTGTTCTCTGTGTCGTTGATTACCGCATCTATGTGGTTCAGAGAGTAGCTCTTGATTTCTAGATCAATATCTCTAGCCCACAGCATAGCTAGACCCCCTTTTCGACCAACACAAGGAACAAAAAGACCGTTTGCCAGCCCAATTCTGTTTTTTATTCTTTCCATTCTTTTGTTTTTTGCTTTTGTCTCCATCAAAAACACTACTTTGGGATTCCACCGTCGCACCATATCGTGCAACGCTCTAACTGACCGGGGGTTCCCAAGTCCCCGGCAGTTCCAACTTAAGGGATTCATGGCTCCCGGCGGTGCTGCCTTGCAGCCACCGCCGATCTCTCATCATTTTGGGTTAAGTCCCCTGTGCTAACTAGCCGTAGCTTCTTCTGAGGAGCTACTAGTTTTTCTTCTTCAGATATTAACTTCCCGACTCTCTTAGTCCCACTACTAATAAATTGAACTTCCTTACCTGGGCTTTTATTTTTTCCTTTTTCCCTTGCCAATCTTTTCCACTGGGCTGTTGTTTTTGTTTTCCCATTTGAGCCTCGGCCCGTAGTCTCCAAAGCAGCTTCTTTTTCCTCCCTTTGATCAATTGTGGGCTTAACAGGACTGCTCATTTCCATATCTTGCTTTTCTGAATGGGCTTTCTGGCCCACTAAAGATAAAGCATCCACAGAGCCCGCAAAACCCATACCACTACACGCCAAGTCAGTCAAGGGGCTTTGACTCAAATCACGTGCAAGATCATTACCCAAATTCCTCATTGTTCCACGCGGCAAGTCAGAAAAGGGGTGATTTTCCAGATCACGCGTGTTCCCTTTGTTCAGTACTTCACATGGCAATTTTGAAAGGGAGTTATTGTTCCCATCACGTGCACCTGACACACCAACTGTAAATTGTACATTCTGATTTGACTGGGCACGTGCTACTTCCTGTGCACCGTCTCCCTCACTAAAACCACCAGGATTTTCAAAATTTTTTGAACTTGAAACTCTCCGGTCTCTCATACTACCTGAAAGGCCATCGCCACAATCGGACATCGAGGAAGAAGAAATCTTCGTTGCAGGGACATGATTTTCCTCAAATCGGTCTGCACTACCCTCGCCTCGGTCCCCACTGCTGGTTGATCGAGATTTTTCCATACCCATCTTTGAATTTCCCTAAGCTCGAAGCCATTCACCGTATTGCCTGGGATTTTGCTGGTCTGAGAGCTCTTCACAGTGCTTCTCGTCATGACCCAGCCTCCCACACTGAAAACAAAAAATGGGGAGCCTTTCATACTTAAAATTAACCCAAAATTTTTCACCTTCCACACTAGCAATTTTGCGACCTCTTCTGAGTGGTTTGTCCAACTGGAGATCCACTCTAATTCTCATAAATCTCGCTTGGTCTGACTGTCTTGCTCGCCGATCAACTTCAATGAATCTTCCTATATTGTTCCCAAGCTTGAGATCTATATTATTGAAAAGGAGAAAAAAATTACATTATGATTATTGATTAAGCTCTTCTATTTATACACCAATCCAAGACTAAAAGAAAAGGAAAAATATCACTAACTCCCTAAACCAGAGCTAACGGCTTTGTTACAGACTCCACTAATTTTACATTTGACCAATTATACTAACAAAACTTCTATAAGCCTCATGTGATCTTCTCGTGAGTCACTTAAGCCACGCAACACTGTTCTTAATGTACATGTGCACGCCTGTAAATTTGAAGCATTTGACGACACCGTTTGCTTTAATAACATGTTTTCATCATCAAACGATGCCGTTTAATACTCAAATCTCTGCTTTCCTTTAACATATCAATAAACACCCTGAGCATTCATAATCAGGCGATTGAGAGTTGAGACCCACTATGACTAACAATAAATAAAAAATAAAAAATAAACACATCCTAAATATAGGCTGTCTCAAACTCTCCGAATTAAGCAATATTTGCTGTTTGAATTATGTTTTCATTTACATCCTAATTACCTGATAATTCATCATCTGTCGTTTCATGACCATCAAAAGTTTTAGTTAGCCAACGCCTTTTGATTTTAACTAATATCCTTGATCAGATGGCCCTGCCATAATCAACCTATACCAAAAACTTTGACAAGCATACGAAATTAAACCGCATCATAGCCTAAAACAAATGCATTTGCACCAGTTAATACTTCCTTAGTTCCCACCTGAAAATGAGACAAATTTAGTACTCCAGCAAAAATGCTGCAAAATAATTGATACCTCTCAAATCTTATGAATCTGGTCACTCATAGAAATAAATTATATGGGTAATCAAGACTATCAAGTGCAGTGGAATAGTCTTATAGATGATTTCTGACATGATTGAATAAAATATTGCATGGTGATTTCATCAAAAAAAAAAAAAAAAAAAAAAAAAATTTGCATGGTGGACCTTCAGTAGGCATTATAGAAGAATCATCAGTGGATGTTATAGGTCACCGAGGAAAAGACATGGAAAGTGATAAAGCAATACCAAGTAGAAAAGAGAGATTGTGGTTTGTGTAATTTAAAAAGATTCGATTGAACACGCCTAAGCGTTCACTTAAGTGTTCATTGGAATGAACATGACCAACATAGAAAATATCAAATATGTTGAATAAAATTCAACGTTGCCGTATGAATATGGTCCTCTTTACTTGCTTTTAAAGTCTTCTTATTCAGTTATTCTTGTCCAGTGACTAAAAGCAGTTTTCCAAATATGTTATTAGAATTCATCATTATTGCTCTTAAATAAAAAAAAATTTAAAATAAAAAATAGTAAAATACTATTTTGGTCCTTAAACTTTATTCAAAATTTGTTTTTCGTCCTTAAACTTTAAAAAAGTTATTTTTTCATCCCTAAACTTTGTAAAGAATTTTTTGAATAGTATAGAAACAAAAATAAGGATGAAAAAAGAACTTTTTCAATAGTTTAGGGATAAAAAACAAACTTTTAGTAAAATTTAAGGACATAAATAAAAAAATTTCAATAGTTCAGGGATGAAATATGAACTTTTCAATAATTTAGAGACGAAAAATGAACTTCTTAAAGTTTAAGGATGAAAAAAAAACATTTGGTAAAGTTTAATTACCAAAATAGTATTTTACCCAATAAAAAAAAATCTTAATTTCCAACAGACCACGTAACTATATGAAATTAAATACCACAAACCATCAAAAAAAAAAATAATGAAAGAAAAAATTTATCACCCAAAAAAAGGGGTAAAAATAGACAATATTCAACCTAAAGGTCAATTTTGAGAAAAGAAGAATGCAAAGTCAAAGAAGGATAGTGAGAGAGTTTGAGAAAGAAATCAATAAGATTCTATATCTCTTGCATAAAGTGAAATCAAATATAGGAAATGAGTTGCATACAACAAAAACCAGATTAATCCTCTGATATTGTCCAATTTTGTAGCGGAAATTGTAGTGTAGCTAAGGTTGTCGTTCTGAGAAAAGGAAAACAAGAACACGTCAAAAGCACTAATAATATGTAGAAAAATATGATTGAAACTTAGGAAAAATAAATTTTGGTAAATTCAATAATTAAAATCACTAGGGCATTAAGGTTTGTCCACCAATATTGTTAAGCATCCATTACCAATCCAATTTAGTACACAATCGGGTAAGTAATTAAACACATAAACTATCCGATTGGAAGATTTAGAAATAAGCTTTATTAATAAAACTCTCTTTGGTTGATTATATTCATCAATAGTTCCAACAATTTTGTTTAGAAAATAATAACTTTGCTAGAAAAACTCAAGAACATCGCATAACCTAGAGACAATACTATGGCAAAAGTAATATCTAACAAGATTATATTTTACTAGAGAGATTATAAAACCCTATTCTAACAATAAGAAGATTCAAGAATAGACTTATGAAAGAGTTAGAAATCAAATATCAATCTAAAAAAACAATTATAAAAAGAGAACAATTGATTTCAATTATTAAAACGTGAAAAACATGCTTGGATTGAATAGTGGAATGCATATGTTCATGTGTGAATTTGTTCATTTTTTGTAGTTAGCTTTATGACACTTCTAGCTATATTAGTAGTTTTAAATGCACAATTTTTGTGGGAAAAAGTATAAATCTCAAATTAGAATGAGTGTAAAATTATAACACTAAACCAAAAAAAAAAAAAAAAAAAAACGCCTCATTGCACGGGCGAAGCGCGTGTGATAAGGCTAGTATTAGTTTAATAATTAATCCCAAAACATATATATCCTCAAACATATTAATGTGTGTAAAGGCATGTCTGTTAAGAGTGAGAACACTTAGTTAGGATTTGGGAATGAGCAAAAATTGGACTAAAAATAAATAAATCATAGGTCATAATAAAGCTTGAACTTGGAGCTTGAACAATTTTAAGGTTTTTTTATTTTTATATTATTATTAGTTTTTTTAACTTAACGGCAATAAAGCCTAAAACGTTCATCCGTCTAATACAGCTTAAATGACATCTCTTCGTATTTTCACCAAAAGTATAAAGGGTTTAAATCTCCCTTTAAACCCCCCCCCCTCCCCCCAAAAAAGTCAATATGGTAGGCAGCAATCACCTTTTTTTATTTTTATTTTTTAATGTCATAATTTTCTATTCATCTTCATTTGAAGTTTACGCCCACTAATAATACGCATTTATGAACAGTTGATACATCTAGGAGTGTCTCTAGGCTAGCACCAAAAAAATGAATACCACACACGAACTTATGATTTCAATGTTTTTCAATGTTCATTTTTTGTGGCTAACCTCATGACACTTTTGCTGTATCAGCCGTTCGCAAATGTTAATTTTGCGTTTATAACACGAAGAGTTTATAACACGAACATATGATGTAATTGTTGCATTACTGCCAAATATTTCAATATGGGACCGACAATTTGTTAACCTTATGTTCATGTGTGAGTTAATTAACATTATGCTTGATCGCTTATTAGGAATGTACACATCCAAAGCAATAATCTTTGTTTTATAAAAAAGAAAAAAGCAATAATCTTTGTGGAATACATTAACATATTTGCCAAACCGCTTTGGCTCTGTAAATGACTTTTTATTCATTGAGCAAAACTTAAACAATTACATCATTTGTAAAAGGTCATTACATAGGTGGGTACAAGCATTTCATACAATCAAGAACTAATAAAAAATACCATGAGCTAAGGTACCACCACTGGGCTTAAATAAAGTACCACTTCATCCAAACTTGTGATACATTTGCAATGTTTACAAACCACCTATTGCTGACCCAACCATTCACAACTTTCATCAAATACTTGCTACCCACCAAGTGATACCCAAGTCAAAACCCTAAGACAACAACTTTGAGTTTTTTGAGAATCTAAAAGATATATTAACTCAACGCAAAATCCGCATTATCCATTGATTGCCAAAAAAGGACACTCTTCCACACAAAATGTAAATGGGGTATTGATAGGGGTGTCAATGTTCGACTCAACCCGCGAACACGACACGAACCCGACACGGGTTTTTTCGGGTTAGGGTTGGACCTTAATGGGTTTGGGTCATAAACGGGTCGACCCGAAAGCGACACGATAAGAAACGTGTCATAAGCGGGTCAACCCACGTAACTCGCAATAGACACGTTTAACACTCCAATTTATTTGTGTCAACTCGAAATGACCCACTTAACACAACCCGTTTAACTCTTATAACAAATAAATATTTATTTTATTTTAGATTTGTCAAATACTTTTATATCCAACATATATTTTAAATTTAAAAAGAAAAGTGAGTAATTACAAAAATTTACAGAGGATATAATTGGAAATTGAAACTTTACAGACCCTAGAGCTACTAATATATATAAATATATATATATATATTTTTGGCATAGAACTTGCACAAATGAAATTGGATGAGTTTGTGGAAGATGTTATGAATTTGGACATCAACAAAGAATCTATGGATAATAATCGTAGTCATAGTCAGGATTAGTCTACTATTTGTTCAAATTCTTTCTATATTGATACTTAGCATTTGGCGAGTTCCAAGGATATTATATTTTTGTTGAACTATATTATTTTATTTTTGTTAAACTTTGTTATTTTGAATTTGGGTTGAAGTGTATGCACTTCTTTTGGAGTGTAAAGAACTTATTTTCTAGATGAATGTTATATTTTTGTTGAACTATATTATTTTGAATGTGGGTTGAAGATTTGAAGTGTATGCACTGCTTTTTGGGATGTAAAAAAAATTATTTCTAGATGGATGTTATATTTAATATTATGCAGGTTGAAATGGGTTGTGTTATATTCGTGTCAACCCAACACGACTCGTTTATTAAGCGTGTCAAATGGGTTGGGTCAGGTCAACCCGCCTTATTAACAGGTCGGGTTAGGGTTGAAGAATCATGACACGATTATTAAATGGGTCGGGTTAGGGTTGAGCCATTTAGTCGAATACCCCTACCTCGACACGACACGAACCCGACACACTAACCCGAATTGACACCCCTAGGTATTGATGGGCAAAATATGACAAGATCTGGAAAAGGAAATAAATGAAGTGCACCAAATCAAATTAATATGCACTTAAATATAAACACAATATTTCATAAAAATAAATAAATAAACACAATTGCATTTGGTGGTAATGATTCCTCTTTTACATTTGACTTTAGAACCCCCAATGTAGAAGAGGAATGTGTACATCCAAAACAAATTAACTGAAAAATGGAAAAAATAATCTAAATTAAGAGAAAAAAAATAGAAAAAAGTAAATAAGAACCTGACCCTACAATCTCATGTTTACTCCCCCAAGTGTATTAGACTCCAATTGCAAAATTAATTTAAAAAAAGAAGAAGAAGTGAAAAACCCCACAATTGTTAACACAGTAAACTAAATACCACGACCATAAAAGGTCACTCCTGTTTAAAGGATATTGGACTCTAATGGCGTTGCAAAGCAATCCCACTCATAACCTGGTCATTGCAATTCAAAAAAACAAAAGAAAGAGAAAAAAAATAAAAATAATTCCCACAATTGTTTACCTAGTAAAGTAAATACCATAAAAAAAAACCCTAGAAGATCTTATTGATCGAACTGCACTGAAGACAAAGTAACAAACCCACATGTATAAATCACAAATTAAGCAAATCCTAACCTGGTGCAGAAGTAACCTTTGACACGGCCATGAATTAATTTGGATAAATATTCTCATGAGTGGTTATCATTATGGCAGAAATATAACTCCATGTAACTTGCATTTAGATAAAGGAAAACAACTTGTGATTGTGGGAGTGATTTTGGGAGAATGGTAGTTTTATCCAAAATTTTAGCATATTTTACTTGAGTTTTTAAACGTGAAGTTATCTAAAACTTGTACTATTTTTAAACTTTGAATTTGAAAAAAAAAAAAAAAAGGGTGGCCGGGGTAGTTTTTTTTGGATAAAATGTGGGATAGTTTTTTTTTTTTTGGTTCAAAATAGGAACGTGGTAGATAATTTTTTTGATAGAACGTGGGCTTTTTTCATTAGGTTTTTTGTTTTTAATTTTTATCAATTTAAGATTTTAACCCATCTCTTATGATTTAGAGATAAAGATAAGTTTATTAAATTAAGCGTGTTTTTAGAAGTTAAAAAACCAATAACTAACTTTCTAAATCCTCTTAATATATAGAGACAATTTAAACTGCTCTTAATCTCTATTTAGTTTTTTTTTTTTTTTTACTGAATGTGAGGTTTTTTTTTTAGAATAAAATATTGGAAACGTGTGTTAGAATAGGTGGGTTAGTGGGAGTGGTCCTATTTTGTAGGTAATGTTTTTTCAAATTTATCTAAAATTTAGGACTTTTTAAATTAGTAATTTTACATGTCTAACTCTACTATTTAAACTTTACAAACTGGTAAATTTGAGGATATTTCGGGTATCAAAATTGAGGAATCTAAACAGGGGAAGCCTCTTAAATAGTAGTATAAATATAAGACCACCCAGAGAGAAAACATGGAAGTAAAGAACTTGAAGAGTCAATTCACAAGATAAGGAAACACCAAAATTTTAAGAATATAAATGCTAAGAGTTGTCTGTGAGCATATTTTACATAAAAAAGTTTCAATGTTTATTTGTGTCAAGCAACATTATAATGGTGATTGGATCAATGTTTTTTTTTTTTTTAAAGTTTTAACTTATGGCCTCTGTTCCTAATAATAGTTCTTTATCATTAAATCAAAACACCAATCGATTTTCGGTATAGGCGAAAATTGAACCTCAGATCTCTTATTCAACCATCAAAAACTTTACCAGTTGAGCTAATTGGAACCCACAATTGTATCAAATATTAATTCTCCAAATTGGTTTTTTGACTTGGCAAAACCTGCACATAGAAATAAGTTTGAAGTACACAATGAAGAAGGGTGCACAATTAATAATATCAAATAATGATGCTCTTTCAGATTTTTTTTCTTGTACATTTGTTAAACCTAGTTTTTCTTGAGCTTTTGATTCTCAACTAATAATCAAATGCAAAAAAAAAAAAAAAAAAAAAAAAAAAAAAAAAAAAAAAAAAAACCAATGTCTAATCCTCAAAACCAATTATCAAAAACCCACTAATAAAAAACAATAATTCAGAAGAGGTTGACAAATATTCCAAAAAAAAAAAAAAAAAAAACTGAAATTCAAAAATAAATCAAAAGAAATAGATTCTTTTTGAGAGGATTGAAAATTATACATGAATGCAGAAAGGGAATTTGAGAAATTTTAATTGGTCCAAGGAAAGAAATCATACCCTATGCATTTATGTATCTTACAAAAAGATGTCAATAAATTAAGAGCATTTTTTTTTTAGAATCATTAAAACGTGAATGATATAATATTTAAAGGACAAAGTTTGGCTCCAAACATGTTTATTATGTGTAGTGCACATTAGCTAATTTATATAAACAAACAATTGGCTTCATACCCAATATATATGTGTAATAATTTGGTAAAATAATCATAGATTAATTACTTAAGAATACAAATTCTCTGTACCACTTTTTGTGTACTACTTTATGTTTCACCAATTACTACGTGCCATATTTTGATTTTACTATCCTTATAAAATAACTAAAGTTCAAAATGGAAAGCAATCATATACATGGTAAGTAGTGATTGGTGAAACATAGAGTGGTACATAAAATGTGGTAAAGAGGATTTGCATTCAATTAATTACTATGAGATTCATTATCAAAACATTAAAATTATTAATAACGACTACTAAAAGTGAAACTTTATTACTAACATTTTAAGAAACAAATTAAATACCACTCTAATTAAAACTCAATTATCAGAAGTTTCAAAAAGTACTAAATTTAAAAATTCAAAGTATTCATGCTTTCATTGATAATTATCTCTAATTTGACATTTTATTAGAAATAAATATCAATAACAGGACAATTCTTAATTTAATATCCTTATGATTTTAGCTTAGAAAATTTTTAGATGAGCATGACAAGATTTAAATTTCCTTTTTTAGAATGAACTTGATTTGTTATTAAATTTGGGTGGCCCAATTGGCTAAGTCATGTTGAACAACAAAGAGCTATGGATTGGGGACTTCCTCCATCCATACTACATAGTCGGAGACATTAATGGAATATCTTGCTAAACTATGTGCTGATTTATTGCCTTCTCTTTTATAATGAGAGTGTAGCAATTTCGAATATAAACTGGAAAATGTAATGGCATCCTGAATGAGTGGCTCCACTGAAGCAATAGTATTGCCACCTACCTTCAAGGACTCAATGATCAACTCGGAATCGCCTTCAAGAACTACTTCACTTATTCCTATTTCGTGTCCGAACTACAATGCCCGAGCTGCTGCAATTGCTTCGATTTCAAGTGGCTGAAGTGCTTGGGAGATCAGTTGAGCGAGGGATGCAATTATGGAACCATTCTAGTCTCAGATAACAACTCCTACGCCGCTTCTATCTTCATTCTTGAAAATTGCTCAATTGAAGTTTATTTTGAACAAACTGGCATTCAGTGGCTTCCATTTCAACCTTGTTCTTTGCGTTACTAGTGGCTTAGGTGGGAGTGCAGCAAAAATTTCATCCAGCCTCTCTTTTGCCTGCGGGGCGATTTGGTCCGAGTTGTAGCAAGTTTTATGGAGGCGAACCTGGTTTCTCTGATGCCATATTCCTCATGTTATCATCGCAAAAAGCTCCAGAGTGGCCTAATTTTTGAGTATCCATGACAGAAGCTCTTTGAAGTTGGTGTTACTGATATTTGGATGGAAACTCCACTCCGAGGACGACCATACCGAATCGAGACCATTGCATGACCATAATGCATGTAATGGACCTTCCTCTTCTCGCAAGCATCATTCACACAATGGGTTGTCCGTAATATATCGTCTCATCAGATTTGATTTTGTGGGAATAGAATCATGACAAGCTCACCACAATTTTTTTTTTTTTTTTGTTGGGGCTTCGCAATTCCTAGATACCGTGCCAAAATTTTTTCTCATCAGCTTGCGTTTCCTCCACTCCTTCCCCGTCAGAATTGATGAGCCCGACATATTTCCCTCAGGTAAAACCCTTGTCCATAGTGGTCATCACTAGACATAGGCTTATAAATTATGTTTAACAAACATTGTTGAATTAGTCAAACATAATTTCACTCATAGGTTTTTTGGCGTATGAGTTTTATTGATGTGAATAGTGCCCATTCAAGATAATTTATCTCTTAATTACAATCCCTTGTTTCAAGGGAAGACCCTTTGATTCCAACCATGTCGTCTTTGTACATAAGTTTATTTATTTTTATGTTTAAGGGGATATATGTTTTTATTTATTTGTGGCTGCATCTAATAATTTATTTAGGTTGCCTATGTACCCTTGGCGGGGATCAAGCCACTTCGTAGTTCTTAATTTTGAGATTTTAGATTCAAACTCCTCAAATTGATTTTGTCCAATTTAAATGATGGACATTTAAGTCAAATACTTTGTATTTAATTAAGCATCAACTTAATTTTACTTTTGGGTGAGATAATTGGTTTTAATCTCAAGGATAAGTCAAAGACCATGTTTTCATGGAAATTGAATCAAGGATTCTCTTTTTGAGAAATTAAAGTTCCAAATAATTTTCCCTTTCTTTCATAATATTTTGATTGAGGTTTCCAAATTTAATTAAGGGAAAGAAAACTCCTTTGAAGCAATTATTATTTTTTTATGAACATTGGTAATTAGAAAATTTCCTTAAATCAATTTTTATAGTCATTTTATTTTAAGAATTATTAACTCTAATCTTGTTTAAAGAATTAATAATCCCAAAGAATTAGTCACAATTAATTTGGTAGAGTTAATGCCTCCATTAATTTGATGGTGGAATCAAAAACTCCATTAAAATGGTAGAGTTAAGGACTTCAATTATGGGGTAGAGTCAAGGACTCCAATTTTGGGGTAGAGTCAAGGACTCCAATTAAAAGGAACATTACGCCACAATTTGAAAGAATTTTTATTTGGTAATGTACAAATAGGAATTACGAGTCAAGGACTCGTATTTAAAGCTTCATGTTTGGAATTAGGAATTCCCCATGAAACTCGATCCTATTCACATTACCAAGAAAAAATTCGGATTTGAGAATGAGGGAGAGAGAGAGATTTTGAGAAGAAAAGGACTGATGAAATCCCATAGACAAACCTATGCTCTCTGCTTGATATTACTCTCTCTATCCGTGCCTCTCTCTTTTTCTCTTCTTTCTGTCTTTTCTGTGTGTGTAATTGCTCTCTTTTTGTATTTATGCCCTCTTTCTCCTTTTTTCTTTTGCTTGCTGAAGGCTCTTTATTTATAGAGAAGTTTGAGAAACTGTTCCCACCTTTTTTTTGTTCCTCAACTGACCGGTTAATGTGCAATTTCATGGACCATTATTCTATACTACTATTTAAGGGGCTGCACCTGTTTGGATCGGATTTTTTTTTGTTCTAAAATACCCCTACAACCTAGATTTAAGTATATATAAAGCTTGAGGATAATATAGTAAAAATACATTTTTAACTCTCACCTATAACCCTGCCTACAAAATAGGCAATATTTAACTCCCACGTTTAACTCCATGCATTACTCTACATTTACACTTTTCTTTCTTCAGTTTTTCTTTTTTTTTCTTTTTTTTTTCCTTCCTTTATCAAGACTTAACTTTTTTTTTTTTCTTTGCATAAAAAAAAAATAAAAATAAAAACTTTTTTTTTTAATACCCGGTTTCCCTTAATCTCATCTCACGTTTGGATTTTTTTTTTTCCCTTGAATCTCTTTTTTTTTTTTTTTTGAAGAAAAAATATACTAAAAAGTAGAAGTCAATCATATCCAAAAGAAATCCAAAAAATTTCAAATACCACATTCAAACGAATCAAACCCACGTTCAACTTCTATAAAAAAAAAAAAAAAACCCACGTTCAAATTTATCCCAAAAAAAAACCCTACTTTCAAATATTTAACAAAACTTTTGGATAACTACAGCTAAAAAAACTGAAGTTAAAAACAAATTCATAAAATTTTAAATACCACGTCCAAAATTTTATTTAAAAAAAAAAAAAAAAAAAAAAACCACGTTTAGATCTTTAACAAGAATTTCGGATTACTACTTACTAAAAAAACTGAAAGAAATTAAAAATCTATCCCAGCTTAAACCGTTATCAAAATATATAGCTCTCCACCCTTTCAAGTTTCAAACATTTAATTCATTCTCAAAAAAAAAAAGTTTCAAACATTTAATTGAATAGAGAGGTTGACAGTGGTTTGTGGGCTATGGAGGATTCTTGGTTAGTGTTCATAGTGGCTAATTTGATATGGTCATAAGCCCGTAATGGAGGCTGCTTTGGGATTTCATCATTGCACAAATATGGGAGCAGAATTTGAGTTCCAGCCAAGGGGGTTAATTGGTGGGGTGAGTGTTTAGAGGTATGGGTTTTTACAGATTTTGTGAGTGAGTGTGTGTTTTTTTTAAACCTTTTTTTTTTTTTTTTGCTATTGGCTTTGAATTCAAGTATATACATTTTATTTTATGTTATGTCATATGTGTGTCATGTATTACATATTACAAAATCAAAAAGTTTGTGTTCAAGAGAAAATGAATTTGAGATAGAGAGTTTTGGTGATTTTTCTGTATACAAGTTTCAGTTTGTAGACCAAAAAATTTGATTGGTGTTAATTTGGCTCACTGTGAACACTTACCATTACTTTGGTTTTATATGCATTTATAAACTTTATGATGTATATTCTTATTTGAAGGACTTGCCTAAGGGGTGCATTGGTTGACTAAGATTATGACTTCAGAGGGATTAAAGAAGAAGAAGAAGAATTACATAAGAACCTCCTATCTTTCCTACCATCTTCAAATGCATTCTTTTTTTTTAGAAAAGCTGAAGATCCCACCGGATGTACATTTTACAGCCCTGAGGTAAGTCAATATGAAGAATTGTCATTTTGTTAGTGTTTTTTTTTTTTTTTTTTACTTAATATATTTTTTTAATTGATGCTGTATGTGATATTGAGTTTGCAATTTGGTACTCTTTAGTGAAAATATACAAGTAGTCAATTTAATGGAATGATGTAGCTAAGTTTTGGATTTCAGGCATTCAGAATTTGAGACAACCCTAATGAAGAGGAAGAGTGCCTTACAGAGTTTATGGATCCATGACTTGGAGTTAAAGTGATATATTAGCATATGCTCCGTATTTGGTATTTTTTTACTATGGTCCTATGGATCTTGGCGGTGTTATTTGTAAAATTATCTTAATTTTGTAAAAAATACTAAGTTGTAGTAGTTGAAGGCTACTACAACCTGTGCAATGTTTTTCATGTCTAATATTTATGCGTGTAGTGCTTTTTTTTTTTCTTTTTTTTTTCTTTTTAATGTTGAAAATTTCATTAATTTTAATTTGCGGTTTATGCGTACTTCAAATGAAGTTTATGCGTGTATCTTTAAATTTATTGTGATAAAGATAACTAAATTGAAGATAAACATTTGGGCTTGGGATCAAAAAAACAATATGCTTTTGAACAAATCCATAACTTTTGGGCTTGGGTTAAAAAAAATAATTGATGCACCAAATAAAAAATTATATCGTTTGATATTAAACTTAGAGAATATGTGGGCTTCTCAAACGGTATTCTTGGTGTTGTAAGAAATTAATACTATTTAAATTTTCTTTTATATCAACAAAGCCTTAATCCTATTTCCAGCTTTGTGAGACATTGATATTTGACTCAAAATTAGCTACTAATCAATTTTAATCAAACCTAACAATTAAATAAATTGCTAGGGTTGCTACTACAAGTGTTGGAGATTCAATAGCTGCTACTGCAAGTGCTGGAGATTCAAGTTCAAAGTATGCAGGCCAAGAAAAAGAACAAACCTTGGACGATTTGAGAACATATAACTAGGCATTAACAATAATCTGTTTTATGTAATCCACATACATTTGGTGGTGATAATTTTGGAACTTTAGGTGATATAGATTATGTACCCACAAATAATTCTATAAATTTTTGTTTTTTGTCCTCAATATAATTTTGTAGCTTTAGGTGATAATTCTCACCTATTTATCCTGAATAAAGCTACATTTTTACAGATTGCATATTTAGGTGATATAAATGATTATATTGCTACATCAATAGCATGGGAAGCTCTTATGATACCTATTTTGTCAAACTTGAAAATATGTCATTGCAAAATGAAATACTTATTTTGTCAAAACTTGAGTAAGAAGGAATAAGGAGAAATAGAAGTGCCTAATTTTAAAATCTTGAGTAAGAAGGAATAAGGAGATACGGAAGTGCCTAATTTTAAGAGATATGGATAAGTATTTAAAATTCAGGATTGTTTAAATTAGTACATTTACATATTTAACCTTATTATTTAATCTTTTTAAACATATGAATTTGAGGGTATTTTGGTACACAAAATGATGAAACACAGATAAAGAATCATGTTATTAGTAATATAGACTAGCCTCTGAGCACGCGAACAAAAATTGAATTAAAAAAAAAAGAGAAGAGATCACGTGAGCTGCCTAGTACCTATGAAAAGAAAATTCTAGAAACAAAACAAACCAAAAGGCTGAAAAGTGGGTGATGGCATGAGCACGTAAAAAAGACTAGCCTCTGAGCACGCGCATGAGCGCGTGCTCAAAGGCTAGTCTTTTTTACGTGCTCATGCCATCACCCAGCGCGTGCTCAGAGGCTAGTCTTTTTTACGTGCTCATGCCATCACCCACTTTTCAGCCTTTTGGTTTGTTTTGTTTCTAGAATTTTCTTTTCATAGGTACTAGGCAGCTCACGTGATCTCTTCTCTTTTTTTTTTAATTCAATTTTTGTTCCTGCCGTGGCCTCCTTTTCAGCCCTTATCTCCCTTTTTTTTTGGATAATGGCAGACTAGCTTTGCTCCTTAATTTTCTCTTTTTAATCCTTTCTTTTAGGTAATGGCAGGTTAGTGGCTTTTTAGCCTCACGTGGACTACCTTTTTTTTTTTTATACATATATAAATATATATATATATATATATATTAAATACATTTTGATCTCATCCTATTATTTAGTCCACAACAGTGTCACTTCTATTTGTATTGCTGTGTAGGTGTATGTACCTATAACACTTTTTTTTTTTATGGCACATTTTTTTTAGTTTCAACACCCATCTGCGGACTTTGAAAATTAGTCCACTCCGTGAACTCTTTCTACGTCTTTTTGTCTAATGAGTCTAAACTCGCATTGTATAATAAAGATGCCGGTCTCCCATGTATTTATTTTTTTTAATGGGTACGGTTAAAGAGATTTATAAATAACATTTCTCTTTTCCAAACCAATTTCTTTTAAGTCATTCTTTAGCTTTTTCCCTTAATAAAACTCAAGTCTTCTCTGTAGGTCTTTCTGCCTAAACTCTTTATAAAATTACTGGTGCCCAATCATTGGTAAAGGGAAACCCGGTTTCTTCTGTGTGTATAAATATAATGGATGCCAGTGCCACCTCATTGAAGAAGAAATCTTCTCTCTTTCTCTTTTAAATTAATGGTCCGTTTGGATTGAGAGAAATGGAGGGGGAGTAGAGTAGAGTAGAGTAAATTTGGCACAAAATTAACTTATTTTTAGCCAACTTTACTCTACTCCTCTCCACTCCCTTTTCTTTCTTCCTCCATCCAAACAGGCCATAAGTGATCTAAAAGGACTAGATAACCGCGTCTAGATATGACTATGACATCCAATATAGTGACATTTTGTCATGTGTCCAAAACTCCAAATGTCTAAAACAATATTAAAACCAAAGTGGGTAACTTTGATGATGCTGTCACCTTATTTTCTTCTTGTGGTCGTCGTCGACCACTACTCCACTTCCTTCCGTTTATTTTTTAGTTTAAAATTTTTAATCATATCTTCGTTTTCTCCATGGCAGCCACACAAATATGACAACATTTTTAATTAAGATGGCAAGTTTTTACTAGTTTTCATCTAGGCCTATTACTAACATCATATTTTTACCTACTACTAATAATTTATCATATCAGTAAGTGTCCAATTTTTTTGTGTCTATAAATTTTCTTATTTGACTTCATCCTTCACCTCACGCAATTGCTAAGCCTATACGTGCAATATTTTATTCTTTTATTTGTATTTTATGGTGATTTATTTTCAAACTCTATGCATGTTTTTCATCGGTTAGAATAAGTGGGTCAAAGTATACATTTAGTTAAATTGATTAGGTCTTCTAAAAAAACAAAAGTTAAATTTATTAAGAATTACGATGGTGTGAACATGTAAGGGTTTACATTTTTTAACTCTTAATAATTTACGAACTTCTAATTAAATATACATGTTCATGTATATATATATATATATTTATATATTAATAATTACAAAATGATATATTGATATTAACTAATACTGAAATATTTCATTTCTATATATAATCAATACAAAATGGTCATTGATTCACTAATACATTATTGACTACTTTGATCAAAATGTGAAGCAACAAGGAAAATGCAGTGAATGGACCATAAAAAAATACATGGTATTTTGTTATTATTATTTCGTTTTATGTGGGTGTTGTTGGACATTAGTGCAGCCTAGAGAATTGGTAGCTAGAAATAGCTTACGAGCTTGAATTATTATGATATGTAGGGGTGTGTATGAATCAAGTTAGATAATTTTTTTCAAAATTCAACTTGATAAGACGGGGATGAGAAATTTCCAACCCATCACATATGTAGAAAATACAACCCGACCCAACCCAAGGGTTGGGTTGGGTCAGTGAATTATGCAGACATTTCATCTCTTATAGAAATTGGACTTTCATCAACTATTCAAAGATTTTGACTCGTAAGCGAAAAATGGGTCGGAGTTTGACTCAAGTTTCATTTCTCTAAACCCAAAAAAGGAACAATGAAAATAATCAATTGCCGAAGAATTTGAAAGTTTTACAGTAATTTGAGAGAATTGCAAGATTTATTTCCCCTCTAATTCTCCAGATTCATTCTGGCTTCTTAGTTTGGAACTACAATATATGTTTATTTCAGCTCTAATACTCCAGCATATTAACCGCATCACCACTCTTCTGCATAAGCATTCCAAGACTCTTTAGTATATCGGAGGAGAACAGAGCAAAAACCTCCTTCTTTTTTTTTCTTTGGGAAGGAAAAGAGTAAGAAGTAATTAGATGTTACATAACCAATTAAGATCTAAATCCATAGAGGCTAGAGTCAACATATTCTCACACTGTTTCTCAGCTAATAAGGAGAATCATAAATCCCACACAAGCTCAAACTTGGAACACCAAATCCCATTTAATCAGACTACCCCCTCCTCCCTTCTCTCTGTGATTGTATCAAGGAATCCTTAGGAAATAAGACTAAAACCATAACTGCCATCCTAACAACAGAATACCCATCAACAAAACAATATTAAGAAAAGCACTTAATAAGCTTAAAAAACAATCCTTTGAAGCTGAAGTCTCAAAACCCATATCACCATTTTCTAAATTTAATCACTTTGTATACGAAATAAACACCCACATACATAAATAAACACAGGAGAGGTAAACAACAAATTACAAAGCTGAGGAATAAGAAAAGGAAAGGGACTTCCAACAGCAACATCGACAGCCAAGAGCATAGGCCAAAGAAACTTGTAACGCCGAGCTAATGACACTTTTGGTGGTGGCTGCGGCGGAGGAGCTGAGGACTGAGTCTCCATTGCTGATGATGCAGAAGACGATGGGGAAGAAAACTCGTTGGGTTTCTGTTGGTGCTCATGAAATTGTTTCAGCTGTGCTGTTTGTGAAAGACCACAAGTTAGCAGTCAATCGAATCAATTAATAGTCAGAAACCAAACCCCGAACACTGAAAGCAAAAACAAGCATCGAAGATAGCTTTATCTATAGGTTTTTTTTTTTTTTTTTTTTTTTTTTTTTTTTTTTTTTTTTTTTCAGTTAGCAAATTATTGTTTTTTTAATTATTATTTTGTCAACAGTTTTTATGTTTTTAGCTATCTTAGCTTATCTAATTGAATCCAATCAATGAATGAAAAACAATGTTATCTCTTTTAAGCACTATTAACTTCAATGGTATCCTCTCAAAAAAAAAACTTCAATGGTATAGCTAAGTGGTCAATGCAATATGTTTTACCCAAAAACTAAAGATGAGCCTAAAGTTTTACACATTTTGTTTTACTTACACTTTAAAAAGTAAATTAAAAAAAATAAAGCCAAACATGTGTTTCTTCTTAAATAAGAATAATCTTCATTTGCGAGAAAACTTACGATGAAGTTTTACATTTTACAAGGTCTTAAGTCTGATATGGTATGCTATCATTCAAATTAGTAATCATAAAATACTATTAAATTTATTTTTAATATTTCAAAAAGAAACAAAAATAAATAAAAACCAGAATTTCCATTACAATTAAAACTATACATTTAATTAGAAAAGAAAATTTTAAAGAATTTTAAATAAGAAAAAAAAATTTGGTTAAATAAATAAGAAAATTTTAAAACTAGGTTTTATTTTTATGAATGAAACTAGCTTATAACTTATTCATATGTATGTGATACATTTATAAACAAGCACAACTAAATGTGTATTAAATTTTACTAATTAAGTTTATATATAATATTTCTATATTTGAAAATATAAACTAGCTACTTATAAAATCTAATATAAGTTTATTTGAAACAAATGAAAAATAAAATTCATTTGAATTTTTATCCATAAAATTTTAAATTTTAATTTGTCAAACCATTATTTGTAAATAATAATAATAATACTATAAGAAAAGTAAATATTGATAGCAAATGTTATTAATTTTTTGTTGTGCTAGTTTAGTTTACATTGATATAGATTTGGTTTAGATGGGAACGAAACCTAAAATGAAGCCTAAGTCCAACATAAATATATAATTTTCATTTTCATTATTTGTTTATTTATTTTTAATTTTCACCATCCCCATTTCTAACAATCACATCAATACTTTGTCAAAGTCAAACCAAATCTTTTTTTTTTTTTCCTTTTTTCTGTTTTTAGTCTTTAGCTTTCACTAATAATTCACTTAGAAAGAAATTTAAAAATTATATGAAACAAATTAGACTATGATTGAAAATTAAATTGGATTTTTTTCATATTTAACTTTATATATATATATATAATAAAAATTAAATGATAAAATAGTTTGTAAAAATAACGGAACAAAAATATTTTAAATTACATTATGCACATTGTGTAAAAACAAGTTTTAGCAAAAATCAAATCTTAAATAATTAAATTATAAAATAATTTAAAATAAATGATGAAAGTGCTCATAACTTTCTTACAACTTTCAATTACAACATGATGCACATTGTGTAAGAACAAGTTTTAGCGAAAACCAAATCTTAAATAATAAATTATAAACTGATTTAAAATAAATGATGAAAGTGCTCATAACTTTCTTACAACTTTGGAAATTTGAAGTTTCAAATTAAATAACATTTTTTTTAAAATCTTTTTGGCAACAGAACTTCATACAGCTTGTAAATGTTTACATTGAGTCACATAGTGCTAGTATTTTTATTTTTATTTTTGGAAATATATTTGTGCATAAATTTGGAAGTTGTAGGAATAGTGTAAAATTTTAGAGAATTAATGAGAACCCCTTGAAATTTGTAGATAAATTGGGGTTATTGATATTATTATATGGTTTTTTTTACAAAATTATTTGATTAAAAATAATCTAATTATTTTGTTTGTGCATAAATCTTTTTTTTTGTTTGTATTTTTTTTGGTGTTAGAGTTATTATTTTTAACATATATAATTGATTAATATTCTAAGAGTAAAATTATTATTTAATGGAAAAAAAAATGTATTCTCCAACAGCTAAAATAAAAAAATAATTTTTATGCTGACTCAAATGCTAGACGTACTTGCTGACTAGGATTAATAAACTTAAATAAATAAAAATACAACTTAATGAAGGTCTCTTGGGATCAAAACTGCTAAAATCAATCACGCTTGATGTCATCAACAAAGGAATCCAACAGACCAAGGCAAGAAGCAAAAGAATTTTGTAGCATTTTTCTCACATCGAACATGTAGCATTTTTCACACCGAGTCATGACCATGGAAATATGGAATCCATATCATTTTTCATGGGCATGACCCAACCAACTTTGTTAGCCTCAAACATTCACTATTTAATTTAGTATTTTATTCAACTTTTATCAGAGTAATAAATTATAGGGTAAATTACAAATTTGGTCTTTAACCTTTATACTGTATGTCAATTTGATCTCTGACGTTTCAAATGTGTCAGTTTAATCTCTAACATTTTGGTATTGTGTCAAAATAATCTCAACCGTTAAGTGATAGATGAAAAATGCTGATATGGCTAATAATCAAAATTTAAAAAAAAAAAAAAAATTGTTTTTATGCCACATTAAATGACATGTGTACTGCCAAGTGGAATAAAATTTAAAAGTAAAATTTTAATGATTAATTCCTATTTTTATCCCATTTGAAATTTCACTGTTTTAGTTTCTAACAAAACCAATAATTCAAACTTCACTCATTCAATTAGTTCTCTAATTCTTTTTATTTTTCCCCATAACAATGTTGAACAAACAAACTAGGACAAAACTCCAATTTCCCTAATCATTTCCTCACTTATCCACCTTTGTTCTCTAAGCAACCAAACAAAAACTTCAATGTTTCTAATTACACAGAGAAGAAGCCTCAAATCTTCACTGAACTAATCAAAAGCTAAAACATCACTAGAACCTTCTCTACCATTTTCTCTTATGCTTTATTAATTTATTATTTTTTCTGTGCTTTGGAACCTCTCTCTGTCTTTGAGTCTTTGCTATATATGCTTTGGCCTTGGAGGGGACTGTGTTGGTCTACGCAAGTGCTTTCGATCTTAAATCCTAGAAGCCAACAAATCTAAGTTTCAATATCAACGAATTTACACTTTGATCCAGTTTTGTTTGGATCTATCTTATTGCAGTTTCACAAGCTACGTGTTGTGTACTTGTGTTGCAATATTTGATCTCGTTTTGAATTCTTAGGGAATCGATTTGCTTTGGTGCTTGAAATTTTGATTTTGATCACTAATTTGTATAACGAAGACCTTTGAGATGAAGATGAGTCAAGGATTTTAGGGATTTTGGTGGACACATGTCTTAGTTTTAATCTGAGTTTTCTATTTTTTTATTTTTAAATTAACGCGGCGCTACAATTGGCAGATGACGTAGCATAGAAATAATTTTTTATTATTTTATTTGACACATTACCTTTTTCCATCCAATGGATAACGGTACGGACCAAATTGACACATCACTGAAAACGTTAGAGACCAAATTGACAAAATTGAAAGGTTAGGGACTAAATTGAAATATGGTGTAAAAGATAGGGACCAACTTTGTAATTTATCCTAAATTATATATTTTTTAGCCTTATAATGTAAGTGACTTTTAAATAAAATTTTATTTTCAAAAGCACACCATTTTTTGAAAAAGAAATTGTGATCTACCAAATGCATTTTACGCCAGATGGATATCCTTCATTGGAGAAGTACAGAATTATTCATTCAAATCCAACAAAAATAAATTTAGTGGCACATGCAAGTAATCAAAAAGCTAAAAACCAAATTTAGTGCTTAAGTATTATCTTTAAAAAAAATTATGTTTTGCTAAGCATAATGCAGTGTGATTTAAACCCCGGAATTAACCCCACAATGGAGGTGGCAATCAATAGGTCACAAGGACCACCGCAAACTCTTAGTGCGACGGTCACTCTACAAGTATAAGTGTTTGTGGGGTGTGAGGGGTAAGGGTCTGCATTCAAATCTCTAAGAGGAAGCTTCACACACATACACACTTAGATTAGGATAAGATAGAATTTTTACCTTGTAAAAAAAAAAAAAAAAAAAAAAAAAAAAAAGGCTACAGGGATAGTGGTAATTAATTAAATAATTGTGAATTCATTCAAGTAATATGTCACATTATTAATATATATCAATGAAACAATCATATAACTCTTACCAATTTGCCTTGTCTGATTTTCTTTT
This sequence comes from Notholithocarpus densiflorus, assembly GCA_030021035.2. NCBI lineage: Eukaryota > Viridiplantae > Streptophyta > Magnoliopsida > Fagales > Fagaceae > Notholithocarpus > Notholithocarpus densiflorus. The sequence continues at coordinate 30,607 of JARYZH020001352.1, forward strand.
CCTCATCACATATTATAATTATAACTAATTTTTCTAAATATTAATAATATTATATTCAATAAAATAAGTATTACACATGCGAAATATATATAATTAAAAAAAAAACTTTCCACAAGTTATTTCAAAATAAAATTACAACATGATCACCCAAGAGATTGACTAATCACATGATTACAACACAATGAAAGAAGTATAAGTGAACTTTTTATTTCATAATAGAGCACGATAATTATTATTCATAACTAAACATACACATACACTGATACACAGGTATTTATCAATACAACCACCAAATATTTCCATAGAAGTCTAATGACACATACGGTTCGCAAGCCTTTTTAGGGTATTTAAAGCAAAATAATAATGCCAATACATACGATCCTCAATCAAATTGAAGCATTGCTGCCGCCAATGAGAATTAATATAAAGAACACTAGAAACACCCATAAAGAAAATTATGTAAGATACGGAAAAACTAGTAGAGAAGACTAGAAGATCAACTTGATACCATTTTCCATCACTTGTCTCTGAGGATTTTTGTGGTGATGGAGGTGACTCATCTGTCTCAGTGCAGCTTTTCTCTAGTGGTGGACCACAAAGAAATGGATTTCCTTTGTAACTACTCTTTCCAAATGTTCCAAATTGTGCTTTAAAGTCTGGAAGTTTACCTGATAAGTTGTTGTAAGACACATTGAAAATTTCGAGAGAGTTTATATCAATCAATGTCGAAGGAATTTCCCCACTCAAATTGTTGTGAGAAAGGTCTAAGCTCTCTAATTGAGTCAAATTTGAGAACGATTTTGGAATAGGACCTGTCAACTGATTGTGAGACAAGTTTAGTCCATGTAGTGAAGATAACTGTCCTAGCTTTGGTGGGATTTCTCCTATTAGCTTGTTTAATGACAA
>JARYZH020001353.1:0-31370 GCA_030021035.2 Notholithocarpus densiflorus
AACACTGTGGTTAACTTACAGGGCATATATGTCAGTCCATGAGCATATGTTCTATCTCCCATTAAAGATCCAATTAAGTTCTCTCCCATTTCTGAATGTAGCTTTTAATATTCCCTGCCAAATGCTTTGTGTGGTGTCTTTGGAAAGTGGAATATTCATACATTTGAGGAAAGGGAGTTGCTGGTGCCACATATCAAGTTTTCTTTTCTCAAGACTTTAGACAAGTAGACTTCCAATTGAATGTATGTGTTTTCATAGAAGGGGTTTTATTACCGGGTTTTGGCTTCTGTGAGTGATCTTTCCTTTCCTTGGAGGAGCATTTGGAAGCCAAAGGTCCCCTGCAAAGTGGTTTTCCTTATTTGGATTGTAGCTTTGGGGAATATTTTGACAATTGATAACTTGCAGAAAGAAAAGTTTTGATATTGGATTGGTTCTGTGTACCTTTTTTAACTAATATACAACTCATTAAATGATGTTTCTTTAAAAAGTTGGATTTTCTAAACAAGTCCAACAATTTGGGACGGAGGTAGTATTACTTATGTTGCACAAATGATAAATTTGAAATACTCACCCCCTCCCCTCAAATATGTTGTAACTGAAATTTTATTACTTTTGCTCGTCTGTTTGTTCTGATGCACTATATGTTTTCCATTATTTTTGGAAGGTTTCATTAATGTTTAAACTCCCTAAGAAATTTGTTCACACATGCTTGAATTTTGTGTCCTGTCTCGGAGAAACTTCATCCGTTGCTTTGTTTTGTTCAATTGTAGGGTGAGAACTTAATTGTGGCAGTTGATGATGATGGCTGCTTTACTACAAAAATTTCTGAGTTCAGTGGGCAGTACGTGAAACCTTTATCTATGAACTCTGAAGTTGTTAAGACAGCATTGCAGCAATTCATGTACAAATGCAGATTATTATTTCTGACTCGCAAAGCCTTTCCCTTTTCTTTTACAGTATTTGAAACCAAGAATGTTTGTCATATTATTTGGTAATTGAAGCATAACAAAAACCCAGCCAAGTCTTTGACTTTACTATTGTGTTGGCAGGAAAAATGATCACGTCTCTTTTATACTTAGGGTCTATTTGGATACATTGATGCTAACTGAATGGCTAACTTAAAACGATAGTGTTGGATGGGAAGGTAACTGAATGGTTTTCTAAATGTAAATCCTCAGCTCACATTGTTTTATAGAGATACATTGATGCTCTAAATGTTTTTGTTTTTTTAATTCAATATATTTACAACGGGAGATAAGAGTTGTAAATTTTAAATTCTGAATGTCATGACACACTCACAGATACCAACCAATTGAAGTTTGAGTAATGTAAGAAAAAGAAAATAAAAATAAAAAAAGGGTCAGGGACACTATTTTGCTTGGCAAGAAGGCAATCAGGCAGATTAGTACCCGAGTTTGGTGGACTCGGGTACTTCACAAAGTACTCGAGTTCACCAAACTCGAGTACCAATCTGCCTGCCAACAAATTTTTTTAAAAATTAAGCGTAACACAACCATGCGTAACACAACCATACCCGAGTTTGGTGAACTCGGGTACTTCACAAAGTACTCGAGTTCACAAAACTCGAGTACCAATCTGCCTACCAACAAAAGTGTAACACAACCATACCCGAGTTTGGTGAACTCGGGTACTTCACAAAGTACTCGAGTTCACCAAACTCGAGTACCAATCTGCCTGCCAACAAAAGCGTAACACAACCATACCCGAGTTTGGTGGACTCGGGTACTTCACAAAGTACTCGAGTTCACCAAACTTGAGTACCAATCTGCCTGCCAACATAAGCGTAACACAACCATACCCGAGTTTGGTGGACTCGGGTACTTCACAAAGTACTCGAGTTCACCAAACTTAAGTACCAATCTGCCTGCCAACAAATTTGTTTTACAACATCATTTTCAGCCCCTTGTTCCCACTACAGACTCTGACTCCAAATTATGTCCATTGACATGCCAATGAGTTCTATTTAAATAAACACCCCAAACCAGCATGCAAATGGACAAGAATACACTGCCAAAACCCATGAAACAATGCACTCCATAACTAAAGATGGCTTATTGAAACAATCAGCCACCATTTTAACAATTGCAGATTTGCAACAAACAATTTCAAAGTTGGTACAACTAACTTCAAATTAATACTAACATATATAAAAGTCATTTGTAGCAAAACTCTTTAACCCATCGATTGAACTTGGCATGATACAATTATTTGTGAACAACATTATCAATTGGAGACCCCCACTTTCAACATGTAATCAACTGCTACAACCTCCAGGTCCTCTAGCTGGTATTCATCTTCATCACCCATGCTTTCCCATGCATTTCTGAAATTGGAGACCCCCACTTTCAACGTGTAATCAGCTGCTACAACCTCCAGCTCCTCTAGCTGGTATTCATCTTCAACACCATCATCCTCTGTCTCACTAGTGGTTGCATCAACCTAATAGTATTGCGAAATGCATAAGTTAATAAAACAACTATGATATGTTCATGATTGACATAAATTTTCCATATCCCATCCTTCATTTTGATCACGAGAACTTAAGAATCTATGCATGGAAACAACCTCAGATACTGCACAAGTTGTTGTTTTAACTAGACAAAGTAGGATACTGAGAGCTATCAAGAACCACTAGAAAATAAGCTTCTTGAGTCTTCACAAAGCAAAATTTATGAGATCGTTTTCTATGGTATTTGCCTAAATGAAATTAGCACATAAAGCCGATAAATTCTACAATGAAAGAAAATAAAACCAATATGATGTTACTAGATAATAAATATCAGACTTAATTTTAGGGGCAGCAATAATATTTTTTAAAGCACCAAGGGAGGGAGGGAGATGCCATATTTGGTCTTTAAAATTTTATCCTTAAGTTTTAAAAATACATAATTGAATGGCATATATCATGCATTTTGTTTCAAGTTGCATTTAAAAGGATGCAACAGTTCAAACTTAGCATACCTAGTCCGCGAGACCACCACTCGTCGGTACCTCGTTCCGCTTAGGGCATGTTCTTCGGTTATGCCCCTCTTGGTCACACAACCCGCATTGCACCTTCCTCCCCCCTTCCTTCCATGGTGTGGTTCTGGGCCGTTTCCCGCCCTCGTCCATCTCATTCCTGATTCGTGTTGAGACAGGGCGACCTTTCTCTCGGATTAATCGGGGGTTAGGGAGGACCTTTCGAGTTTCTTTAGGATCCGGCCATGACAATCTATCTTTCAATGCAGGGAAAACGGGAGCATAGCTTCGAAACAGTGCGTCCACGCTATAACATGGGTCAATGTACTGCTCTGCATCATGTCGATACCTAATACAAACTGCAATGACATGTGAACATGGTATCTTGTACAGTTTCCATTTTTGACATGTGCAAGTTCTTTGTAGCAAATTAACTGCATGTGTGTGATCCCCATGTCCAGCAGTCCCTGGATTATGTGCTGTATCTACTTGATATGATTGTTGTTGCGCGCTCAATCTCATCACCCTGTGATTCTCTGCCTTCGCCTTATTTCTCATGAAGATATCCAAGGCATATTTAGTCCATGTTTTTCCTGAATTCAACTGCTCTATGCTCTTATTGCGACGATCATCAAAGTAAGCATTCAGTTTGAACCATGTGTATTTCACCATTGCCGTAATAGGCAGGCTACGAGCACCCTTTAGAACACCATTGAAGCACTCGGAGACGTTTGTAGTCATCGCCCCATAACGGTAACCCTTGTCAAAAGTTAGAGCCCATTTCTCTTTGGGCACATCCTTCAGATATTGGTGCGCATCTCGGTTGACATTTTCAATTAAATTGAAGGTGGCATTGAACTTTCGCTCCTGGGTAGCACTTGCTGCCCTCCATACTAGATTCTTTAAAGTTTCATTATTCCATCTAGTGTTGACGTTACTGCATAGATGACGAAGGCAGTAACGATGTTCTGTCATGGGAGGCCGCAAGGAAAAGTCTCGATTAGTGTCTCTAAAGATAGCTTGAATCCCAGGGTGTCTGTCAGATATGACACATAGGTGTCTTCGGTCGGTAACATACCTTCTTATACAAGCTAAGAACCAACCCCAAGTCTCTGTGCTCTCACTCTCGACAACGGCGAAGGCTAGTGGATAAATCCTATTATTAGCATCTGTCGCCATTGCAATCATCAATTTCCCTTTATATTTTCCATAGAGGTGGGTTGCATCAATGCTAATCACAGGCCTACACTTCTTGAACCCAACAATACATGGACGAAACGCCCAAAATACGGACTTGAATGTACAGGTTCCTGGTTCATAATTATCGTCCACTAGTAACTTATACTTTGTACCCGGACTTGCATCCTTAAGTCCTGCCAAAAAACGCGGCAACTCTGCATAAGACTCCTTAAAATCCCCGTATATAGCTGCAACGGCCTTTTGTTTGGCATCCCATACCTTGTATATGAACCATAATGATTACGTTAGAAATGAATGCAAGTTAAATAATTATAGTTGAAAAAAACAAATCAAGACTTGCAAGGCTATAAGATGAAGATAATATTTCTTTCTCCTTATTCCTTTTTTTTCTTTTTCGAATTTCAATTTCAATTTTCATAATATAAAGTATTCATGGGTTTTGGGAAAAAATATCATGCTTATACTTCACAGAAGACTGATGTCTCTACATTGTATTGAAAAAATAATGCAAGTTAAAGAATACCTTGTAGTGAGATACTTCATGTTTTAAGTCTGCCAAAGCAACGTGGCGTAAGTTCTTTATCTTATACGCAGGGTCTTCTCGTATATAGTGCTCAAGTACATATGCTAGGAACGGCGAATCAATCATCCGACCATCATGAGCATTCTGAATTTTGTCGCACGTGTGGGGGCCCTTGCATTTTGCGATCTTCCAGACATTGTCTCCCTTGCAACAAATCGCACGGACTGACCATGGACAGGAATCATCCTCGCAACTCACTATAAGCCTCTCTGAGTCTGAATGCTCAGTTTTGAAGCTAAAATTCTCTCGCACTGCGTACCAGGTCAACGCATGTCGCACCGCCATTTTAGTCGCAAATACCATCCCTTTCAGTGGCTGCTCCCCAGGCGTCCAACTTGATACTTCCCCTTGCATAACCGGTGATGGATCAAACATATTATCCCAAGTGTTTTTGGTGAACCATTCCGGCGTAGGATCAGGACAAGGGCATGTGTCTCTATTCTCTTCTACAACCACATCTTCGATATGTTCACCCATGGTATCTAGGAACTCCTTGAAGTCATCCCTAGTAACATCAATATGGGTTGCATCATCACCAAGTCTGTGATCATCTTCATTTTCAAATGTGCCCCCATGCTGCTCATCATGAGATAAATGCTCTCCTTCATGCACTTCCTGAGGCCTTTCCTCCTCCTCAGTTGAGTTCACATGAGGAAATGTCTGCCACGGTTCACTGCCGTACCCATCTCCTGTATTCTCTACACACCCTTGATAAGACTGTAATGGTATTGAGTCGATGTGCTCATCTACAGTTCCATCCAAAATAGTATGTTGTGAACCCTCTCCAGCCTCTACTATGGTGGGGTCAATAGTGACATAGAGCTCCGAAGCAACGAATCCTTTCACCACCATTTGTCCAACAACTTCCCACATCATCTTCACTTTGGCGCCACCCGATAACTGTAGTGAATTGTAGAAAACTTGGGTGCCTACAACCAGTTGAGGTGCTCGATACACGATGGAGATGTTATGCCTAGACTGGTCTAACCCCATCGCCTTTAATATTCTTCGTTGCAAATTCATAAGGCCTATCCCACGCTTTACCCTAACACATTTTTGCTTTTGGTTTGAGCCTTGGTATGACAACCCATGTGACTCATGATAATACGTCTCTCCATCGTAGTACACATAGAAAATGTGAAAATCCATCACCGACCTGCTATTAACAATATTAAAAGTTGTCATAATCTATAAATAGTTACATACATTTGGCGTATGAAAAAACCAATTTATATTGAAACTCAACCTCCTCAACTGTGTATAGACATATAAATAATTGAATCGAAAATCATAATGTGCATGTAACCATATATATATTTTATACACATATAAAATAATAAAAGGTCAACCATTTCGACGTTATTTTATTAAGCCAATTTCTTTGTTGAGTAATGATTTCATATTATTATGAACACCCTTATTACTGTAAAAGTCAACAAAATATCATATTACCTCTCTCTATCAACCTATGAGTTTAATATAACTAGGCCACACGCAGGGGCGGAGCCAAAGGGGGGCGAGTGGGCCACCTGCCCCCTGACTCCTCCAAAAAAGTCTATTATATATATTATGCTTATGTAAAGTGAGTTAGCTTCTGGCATAGAATAGAAAAGCAAGGAAACAATTTTCCTAAACAAACTGTACAAACATTACATGAAATAAATATGCCAATAACAAATCTTCCAATTGTTATTGTTTCGAGACACAACAAATCTCACCATATTTTCACAATACTCTTGTTTTTTGTTCAGATGAATCTTAAAATAATTTTTTTTTTTTTTTATTTATTCTGACTAATGATGTACTAACACCTTAATTTATTGTAAAAATACTGTGAAATTTTGTGGTACGAAAACAACTCCTCCCACTTTAATCAATCTGACACAATAAATGCCACAAAACTGAAATTGTTAAAGCTGATTACACTTTTGACCAATATTAACTCTTTTTATCTCCACATTGAGTTCACTACCTAAATTTCTTTTCTCATTTGAAGTTCTGCCCGTGGAGCTCCAATTACACATAATAATAATAATAATAATAATAATAATAATAATAATATATCATTGTTTTTTAAATTGACAAAAAAGTTATATATATATATATCAGCAGTTGTATATATATATATATATATATAAATATATATATATATATATAAAAGCAGTTGTACATATATATAGCAGCAGTTGTACATATATATATCATTGAGTTCACTTACAATCATGTTTTACATATATATATATATACATATATATATATATAAAAGCAGTTGTACATATATATAGCAGCAGTTAATATTGCAAATCTCAATACATGAAACTCATGCACAAAAATCTCATACGAACACAATCTAAAAAAACTAAGCATTTAACTCTCACTATTGTAAAAATCTCATATCTAAAAACTAAGCATTATTACCTCTATGTACTGGTCAGAACAGGGATGGCCCAAAGGATAAATGGACAGCACGTTGGTATGGAGACACTGACACTGAGAGTAGACTTGCAGATGGTGACTCAACAGTAAAGTTTCTGACTCACACATGGACTTGGAATGAGAGAGTTTTTTGACTCAGACAGAAATGGAAAGAGAGATACTCGGATTGCTTAAAGCTGAGGAGGAGTATTTTTTTAAAAGGTACTCGAGCTCAAAGAACTCGAGTACCATTCATTGTGCATTTACCACACCAGTTCGTTCGCGTCAGTAAGTAGTTGCGCAATAAGTGTGGCAGATGGTACTCGAGTTTGTAGGACTCGAGTACTGTGTTAGAAACCCGAGTCCAGGAAGCTCGAGTATGCCTCGGGTATAATCCAAAAGGAAGAAAATTGTAGAAAACTTCATACTCGAGTATGTAGAACTCGAGTACTCTAAGGTACTCGAGTGCCTCAAGCTCGAGTATTGCTTGGTTATCAAACCGCAGTAATTCCCACATTTGCATGCAGCATATGGCCTGGGGCTTAACAAAACATGTTGATTGATACTCGAGCTTTAGGAACTCGAGTACTGTGTCTGCCATAGAAATACCAATCAGTGCTTGTGGATTGTCATTTAAAGTAGATTTTAAATGACACGTAGTTCAGATTTGATTTGGGGAGTAAAAAATAATAAAGATGCTGGAGCCAAAATAAGCAAAATGCCCAGAACATCCCAGTATGGAAAGAGTTGTTGTTTTTTTTTTTTTTTTTTAATGTTGGTACTGGAATATGCATTTGGTGCAAAATGGAATTTAAAACATTGCTACGTAAATTAACCAATGGCCAATGATATAGGGTGGTTCAGCTTTTTGAAAAAGTGCATAATGAAAAAGTGGAGTTTTGTTAAAAGTGCATAATGAAAAAGTGGAGTTTCAAAAAGCTGAGTGTTTGGTAAAAACTGTTAAAAAGTGCATAATGAAAAAACTGAGTGTTTGGCTAGCACTTATAAAAGTGGCTTTTTGAGGGGTAAATGACCAAAAAGGACAATGTATATATAAGAGAATTTATTTCATACTTTTTTTTTTTTTTTGTGGATGTGAGTTTATTTCATACTTATTAAATCATCTATTTCATATACTTACTAAACAATAATAATAATAATAATAATAATAATAATAATAAATATATATTATTGGTATTATTTTAATAATGTTTGGGCAATTTTTCTTTTTTAGTGTCATAATTATTTGTTATTATTATTAATAACTTCTTATTAATAATAATTAATATTAATTATTTGCATTTGGCTACTTGTTTTATAGGGTAAAGTTTGGGTCCAGTTCACCTGTTTGTTTTATAGAGCAAAGCTTGGATCTAGTGCTTCAGCACAAGTCCTGTTTTATATTACAACTATTTTTTTATTTCTCACATGAATGAACCCACAAGTATGTGAATCCAAACGTTTAAGGAAATGCTGACAGCCTAAAACTCCATATATAAGTGCTCATTTATGATTAGAATCTAAGGCCTCAGCAGGTCAATGCAAAAGTTTATATTCCTGATACTGCCATTCACAGGGTTCTGCTTCTTGAAATGTTTGATGTCCGTTAAAACTTTCATCACAGTAGAGAGAATAAAGTGACAATTGGCTTTCAACTTTGAAGTATAGGAATCAATCAACAAATAAATAAATTGCATCTTTTTCTCTCCATTTTTTTTTTCCTTTGATAGTTGGTTTTTAGGGCAGTGTTCCTTCACGACTATCATGCTCGCAATCAGCAAACTAGTCCTGGATAGCAACATACATACATAAAACAAGCTTTTTTTTTTGATAAGTAACATTCATACAACAAGCCTTGGGGTCCTTATTCAGGGAAAGGAATGATAGAATAAACCACAATCATGGTCTAAACCTATTTAGGTTGGAAATCAAAGGAAATCTCCATACCATATATGATATAACATCCAAAACACCTCCTGTTGCATGCACTTTACATAGAGCAAGTAGCAGCAAACACCAAGTCAATTTCCTTTATTTTTTTACTGAAGAAATTATAACAGAACAAAATTTATGAGGGCAAAAAAAGGATTACAAATTTGAATTTTTTTTTTTTCTTGGTTTTGTTTTTTTATATAAGTGAGTTACAAATTTGATTTTTTATCAACATGAAACTTTAAAATGAAGAGAGAGAGAGGGGTTGCCTACTTTACTACTTACTATGACTTACACAGTACCCTCATTTTCAATCATTTGGCGGACTTCACTGATGACTAAATACGCTTTGTGGCCACCAGTCACTTCAGCTTGAATCTTGCCATCCTTCCACAGCTGTGACATAATCATTGTTTATTACTAGGGAAGAAAGAACATACCAAGTTCCTCGGAGACATTCAATTGTAAGGGAAAATTACCTGTATGGTAGGCATCTTCTACACATATTTGGACCCCCAACGCACACATATGCATGAAAAAGATAAAATAATTAAGTCAACAGTCTGCACAAATGTATGACAGACCCAACACAGAACAATGGTATTGATAAGATTGATGAGTGCTCCCATTTAGACAGACAAATACACCCAAAGGAAAGAAGAGAAAGAAGGAAGAGCCAAGCATTTTTATATTTGATAGTTGCAATCAAGTCTTTCTAGTTGCCGTTTAGATAATACAAATTTTGGCATTTTTGCTTTGGCTGACAGAGTTCAGAGTTCAAAACCCTGACATATTTTTCAACCCCCCCTCCCAAAAAAAAAGAGAGAAAAGAAAGTCCAGCTTCTCTTTTCTCTCTCAGTGTGCTATAAACTCATCAAAACTAGTCAACACAGCAAACATGTGAAGAATGTGGATCATCAATTGACAAATGAACCAAGTATTGCTTGGGTAGATACTCCTTGTAAGGCAAACCTTTGAAGCCTACACAGTCAATAATTGCTAATATACATTCAGTTTCTGCAGATGGTGCAACAATCAAACACACTCAAGTCATTTCTCATTTTACTCTTAATTTGCCTCTACACCTTTCTAAAACACCAAAATTATTGGAGCCTCATGAGAAACTTACAATTACTCCAGCACGAGTGACAAGCTTGTGTGGAACAGTATTGACATCAACACAGTAGAACTTCAATCTACATCAAATCAGTTCTCAAAATTAATCTTAATTATGTAGTAACTATGCCAGCCTGTATGATACTATACACTTCAATTATAACACATAAAGGCACAAACACACTGAAGAAAATACACAACCAGTGCTTGACCGGTCTCACTTTACTGTCTTTACTCTAAATTTTTTTTCATAATTATTATTTTTATAATTACTATAATTTTTAAGTATACAGCTGCACATGTATTTATTAGATATTTCTTGCTTTGTTCTTCAGGTTTTTCATATTATTTTGTGTGTAAGACAAATATAGCATGCGGGGCAACAAATGATATTGGTGAAACACAACGCATAATGAGAACAAGAAGCATGATTTGGAAAGGAAAGTGGGAAGCCTAGTCTTATTCAGATATATATATATATAAAGTAAAGTGGACAAGTATTCTAAATGAAAATAGTTTGCATATAATAAAGAAAAATGGAAAAGGATTCTGAATGAAAATAATATGCATAAATATCCAAACATTCAATATAAGCATTTTCCCCTTTTCAGTCCAGCTCTAGCTCATGCCTTATGTAGTGAAACGAAAATTTTGTTGGATTGAACTATTCCAGCAGATTACAATGTTGAGAAATAAAGGTGTAACAACGAAAATTAAATTATAAAAATAATTGCAATTTTTTTTTCTTTTCTAGATTAAGAATAGAACAAAACGCAAAGCTTAATTGGATTGAACTTTTTTTATTCAAGATTTAAGAAATAAAAACATTGTTACAGATAGTATAAATACTGAATCCGTTCTCCAAGGCTTAAACTTAAACAATACCCATTAATATATTTCTGGGTTGCCGAGAAAACAAAAAAACTAATTCCAATCAACTAAAATTCCAATCAACAAAAACAATACCCATTAATCTATTTCTGGGTTGCGAGAAAACAAATCAAAGAGAGCTGAAGCTGAAGAAAACAAAAGCATGCAAGATCTGAAAATATTTTTCCCACACTCGGTAAAAAAAAAAAAAAACGCTTCTGAATTAGTTGGTACCTGGAGATTTTTGGTAGCAGATCAGTGTTGCTTGGTGTTTTCGTAGCAAATCTCTACCTTCAAAACGTATTTCTCAGATCAGATTAGACAGAAATAAAATTTTTTTAAAAAAAAAAAAAAAAAAACACGATTAGAATCGCGTTGAAGAAGACGAAGAAAGAAAGAAGAAGAAGAGGAAGAAGCTTACCACGGAGCAGAGCGCAGAAATACAAGCGAGGCTGGGAGGCGTGGGGGTGAGGGCGTGCGGCGTGAAGAGCAGAGAGGTGAGATGGGTGAGTGTGAGAGAACTGATGAGGCTGTGTGAGTTATATTAGGGGTATTTTCGTAAATCCACACACCAACGGTAATATTGCCAAAACGCCCAGCAGCGCGTTTTGATTTATGGACCTCTGAGGTCCATAAATTCAGCGCGTTTCGGACCTTTATTTTGCCTGAGCTCAAAACGCAACTTTTTTTAAAAAGTTGCGTTTTGAGCTCAGCCAAACATATTTTATTGCCAACTTTTTTATTTATGCGCGTTTTGGGCTTCAAAAAGTCCAAACAAACGCACACATAACCTCCTCTCCTTTAAAGAGCAATTATATTGGTAAATACTATATAGTATATACTCCATCCTTCCTTCCGAAAAGAGACTAGCATATCTTGGGTAACAACTATACAATATCACTGTTACTGAACCAAATAAAGTCTATTGTTACTAGAACCTAAAGCAAGATTTTTCTTAGGTCATGAAAGCGCGCGCGCACACAGATTAAAATATGGTCAAACCAAATAGAATTTAATTAAAACTTTTGAACAATCAGCAACAATAGTCTGCCCAACAAAACTACATAGCCATGAATTACAGGCTCTGGTAAGTGATAACCTTACAGAAGTCTATCTATAAATAGTTTCAAAGACCAATTGGAAATGCATGTGCTTAAAGGATTGTAGGCCTTGTAAGCATGTCTTGGAATCCATCTCTTAAACAATGAAAAAAAACCAATAACAGAGTGTCCCAGCTACTTCAACCATTCCCTGTTCCACACTTGGCATAACTGGATAGTAGTGGTAATGAAGTTCTCCAACATCATCACCAGAGAGTGCATTTCCATCCATCAGGTCCCACATAATAAACTGATAAAAAGAACAAGTTCAAATTATGGAGGTCATACAAGTACAAATTGACAAACTTGCATGCACAAAATATATGCGGCTGGCCTGTTCCGCCAAGTTCCTAAATAATATGGAGGCTGGCCTGACAAACTTACACCACAATTCTCATGCATCCTGTACATTGTATGCTATATAAATTGATGGAGTGCAGAATATTTAAAAACGAAGGACCTAAATTCTTGCCTCCAATTACAAAATTCTAGGAACTCTTTCAAATTTCAATGTTTAGCCCTCAATTCAGTCCTCCCATACATCCATAAACCTGGGAAAAAGCAGGGAGGAGGAGTTGGGAGGAGCAAGTATGGGTGCCCAAAAAGCAAAAGCAAAATTCAAGTCCAAAAGGAAAGGATTTTCCCAGTCCTTTATTTTTTATATGAAATAAGCTAAAAAAAAATCAACATCATTGTTTCCTTCAACAAATTTCAAGTAGACATTAGGCAATGTAAAATAATGGGAAAGAGCACACACCCATGGTCCAGGACACCATAAGTATAGGGTGAACCAGATCCAACTGAAAATCATGTTCCTTTGAGCCTTCCTCCTTCACTGTCCACATAATATAGTCCAGGACCCTACAACCCATAGAGAATACAATCTTTAAAAATAAGCCTTACATTTTCTGTTGACTAAAGATAGTTTTCCTTTGACTAATTTTTTTTTTTATGCTACCAAATACTGGAAAACACAAAAAACTATCTTTACACAAGGTTTTCTGTCGAAACAAACGGAGTAAGAATAAATATTGTTGAGTTATTGCATTGCCTTCTAAGTTACCAAACCGTCAATGCATTGATAGAACAGGTTTTTAAGTGAAAGTGATCTTAATGTTTAGTACTTTACTTCAATTACTATTAAATACATACAACGAATTAATGTATAAATTATTTTGTGAATAATTTCAAATGGCCGAACCAAACAAGTTTATCAACCCAAACATTCAAATCCAAAGGGCCAATCATTTTCACGTTATAACTAAAATATGAAAACAACTTATCCACAGGAAAAAACTAAAGGAAAAAAGAAAAAGAAAAATCAAAGAGTTACTAAGTAGATCTTGGAGCATCTGGCCAGGTTGAGAAAAAAAGTAGGATTATAGGGTTTATCCAATTATCTTGTGGAAATTTTCTCATAACTTGATTCACAACCAGATCAATTCAAGAAAACAGAAAGCCAAATGAAAATTAAAGACAAGAAAAATATGTTGTTTAAAGGTGACCTAACACATTATATATCTATTTTGACACATTGCACTAATTGGGAATGCTAGTATATAAGATATATTCTCTTCGTTAAATACTAGTGCATTGAACAACTGGACAAATTAAACCTATTTAGCATAATGTGTGGTTCTCTTTCAAAGTGTATTGGTATCCGATTGTAGATTAATTAGTACTTCAATCTTGCTATTTTTGCCAAAAGAAAATACCCACCATTGAGTCAGAAGCATATATAATAATGCGGCTAAGTGTTTATTTTTTCACCCTAATATTTTTATTACTTCAAAGATTAGCAATAGAAAGTGGATTCTAATTGTGAAATAAAAATTTGTAACTTGGATAATGCAATCAGGACCTTATATATGAAAACTTATCAAAGAGGCATGATTGTTGGAAACTTTTATCACATATAAACAAAGCTAAATAAAATGATACCCCACAAATGCATTATCCACAAATACCCACAAATACCCAATGCTCCAATCTGGCTCCAGAGATTGGTTTTGTTAACATTTAGAGTATCTCCTTCACAAATACCCACAAAGACCCACATATACCCACAAATACCCAATGCTGAAACAAATATTGAGATAAGGAGACATACCTTGTGATTCCAAACTGAAGATGCAGACCGACAGTAAGAGTAGAGAGCGTGAGCAAGAGGGAGAGTACAGAGCGAGACCAGGACCAAGAGCGAGAGCGAGAGCGAGAGGGAGACTGAGAATGAGAGCGAGACTGAGAGCAAGACTGAGAGGGAGATTGAGAGCGTGTGGGAGATGATAGCGAGATTGAGAGGGAGATTGAGAAAGTGAGTGATGAGAGAGTAAGCTGAGTGAGCTCTAAGTGTGGGTAACAGATCTTGGTTCTTAATTAATGTTGGCAGTCTTGCTCAGTACAGTACAAATGGTTCAGCCACTAAGGAAAAATGGTCATAAAATGAGGGTAGATATGGAGTGGGTATAAAGGAAAGATAGAATTAAGTTAATGTTTCTTCTTTTATCATCATTATTTTGAGAACAGAAGATAGCATTGCCAAAATAGGAGACTTTCGATCCAAGTTGAAAGTGGAAATGGGCAAGAGCAATGCCAAAACAAAATTTGAAGTAGCAAGGGAAGACAATAAAGCCTATGAGTTAACAAAGCTTATGTCACTAGTAGCAGAAGTCAACCATTTTGGACAAAATGCTGCAGAATTGATAACATGTATTTAGATAGGACAAACGAGAGCATAACTCCATACAGCCACATCCCAACACTTAGACTTGGCTACTACATAAACCCTAATCCATTATTCAACTCAAGTTAAGGTGTTTTCCAATGTCAAACATAGGCCATCATGTCTTTCCCACAACCTCAATAACAAGTTTTCATTCGGTTTGACATGCCCCTAACTTGAATCAAACACTCATCTTTCCTAATGCAGTCCTTCACCCTTACTGCACATGGCAATCAAATTGTAGATTGAAACAATTCTGGGATTAAACATTAAGATGTCTTTGTATTACATTGTACTATCATAAAGAAAATGCCTAAATAACTTTGAGGATAAGTTTTCAATATAGGAAACCCACGAACTTATTTAAATACCAATCACACCCAAAAAATGCCAAAAATGTAAGCGCATCATGGGTAGTTCAATTTTCTTCTCAAATATAGAGTTTTAATGGCTTATTGACTTGAATAAAATGAATTAGAAAATAAAAATGAGTACGCGATTGTGGGGTGCAGTAACATTCTTCAGAATACAAATTGCATAAATTCTCTTTTTAGTAAATCTAAAATATTCAAATAAACTTGCACATTCACATTTGCATTAACCCAGTATGCTGAAAAAAATATTGGAGACAAAAGCCAAAATAAAATTAGAGACGAACCAAAATTAATTTAACTCATAGTTGTGGGAGTGGGACATTAAGAACACATAAGAGATGCTTAAAACAAAAATGCAACTCTCCTCATTCCCCTCAACAATAGTGAAGCAAGATAGAACAGAGCATAAAATGCATGGCTTAACTGTAAGGCAGGAAAGCACAATTCCCTGAAGTTAATCTATCATGACAAAAAATAAACAAAGGACAAACCTTGACTGTCCAATGTAATGGATATATGATAATAGGGGATAAGAATACGTCATTGAAAGAGAAAAAGTATTAAAAAGGAACCTTATATTTTTTACAATCGTTCAAAGCCTCAGGGAGGGCCATTGAGAAAAAATTAAGGTCCATGACCCATTGACCCAAGGAAAGTTTACAACAGACACCTTTATTATATTTTTAACATCAATAGTTTTATTTTAAAAGAAAGATGGTGAAGCCCTAACACACAGAGCATTCTCTTTTAGGTTGCAAATACAGTCCTTTATAAAAGTTTCCTGGTAGTTCTGATCTTGCCTAGTATTTGGTTCTGAAGCTGTTTGCATAGCTTTAACCTTGGAGATATAATTCTACTTGTGCAATATGATATGCAAATTCTTCTTGATATATTAATCATAAACCTGAGGCTTCATCAACTTACTGCACAGCAATGCTCATAATGATACTTGATTTTGAAAGCAGTGCAATCTCTAAATTTTGATTCTGGGTTGAACATATCTCTAGGTTTCTACAGGTCTTTAAAGTTGTAGTTGTTCCATAAACTTGGTGGATCTTCTGTATAGTTTATTATATATAGAGATATTTGGACTGTTAGGAAGTAGAAAATGCAACATGTATATGTTAGGAGCATCACATTAAGAATTTTTTGCAAAGAGTTTGGGTTGTGCAGTGCTGAAGTTGTATTGAGAACTTAAATGCATTCATTGTAATTAAATGTTTATATCAACTAACCATGAACTGTTAACTATGATTTTTCATAGTTGTAAAGTTTAATCATTAAAGTGTAAGTTGTTACAACTTGAAAGGATTTGAAGTTGAGCTGTAGTTGAAAACTTGACCTTCGACATGGAAAGTTGTGGGGGTTTGGGCAGGTTGATTGAAGCAGAACACAGTAGAAAATAAGAAATACGAAAGTAACAACAGAACAAACCCTAGGCTTCACCACCTAGAATTTGTCTGCAAACCCTAGGCATCACCACCTAGGGGAGTCTGGTATCGCCACCAAACAGAGAGAACAAAAGAGGAGACATTCTCAACTCATAATAATTAATCTTATTCAAATTCATCTCTCTTTCACCATTACAGGAGTGCTAGACAAATAGGTTTTAGGGATTATACTAATATGGAAGACATTTAATCAAATCCATAAA
This sequence comes from Notholithocarpus densiflorus, assembly GCA_030021035.2. Lineage (NCBI taxonomy): Eukaryota > Viridiplantae > Streptophyta > Magnoliopsida > Fagales > Fagaceae > Notholithocarpus > Notholithocarpus densiflorus. The sequence goes on from JARYZH020001353.1 coordinate 16,946, forward strand.
AACCGTTAACATTAATAACCAAATTCAAAAACAAAATTAATTGCAAAATCTTGGTAAAACATAAAATCTTAGTTCCCTGCATCATTGATGGGGTGGGTTTGCCTTCTCAGGTTAAATCCCCAATATCCTTTGACCATTGAAATCGAGATCTTAAGAATAAAAGTTCCATTTGAAGCAAGGAGTGACCACATCAAATGTTCTAGCATTATGCTCCTTCCAACACAATGCCTAAAATAATTCCTGGTGCAGTACACATTACAAAGTTTTTAGAGAGTGCCTCTAATCCTAATTATCAATTTTCGAGTTTTTTCTTTTTTTTTTCTTTCCATTTTGCTTTATATATGTTCAAACAACATTATGGTGATAATGACAAAGAGCTTCAAGCTGAGTTCTAGATTCTGAAATATAACACAAAAAACATTTTAAAATACTATATAGAATTTTGATAAGTAAAATGCCAAATTAATATTCACCAATCACATTTGTTATATAATTATCTATTATGCTATAACTAATGCCTCAAATAGATAAGTTTCAAGCTTAATCAAGAATAAATCACCCAAAGATGCATTAGTCCACAAAAATTTAAAAATGAATAAAAAAATTTTGGATTGGAAGCATGAAACTCCAAATGAAGTGCAAGAAGACAAAAAGATCCTACTATATTTTCTTCTCTCAACTAATTAATCCCTCGAAACCAGCAAAGCCAGTGTAAGCAGAGCTAACCTCCCCTGATCAGTCCCAACTCACAATATATATAAGAGATATTCAAAGGCAATCAAGTTCAACAAGTCTACCACACAACTACCAATTGAACAAATAAAGAAAATAATTGAAAACCCCCTTCACAACCCCACCACCACCATTAAAACCATCCCTACCAGTTTGGTTCAACAAGGATCCCATCAACCACAAGAACAACTAAACTCACTTCAATGTCGATAAAGTTTAGAATTTTTAATGTTAGCGGATGTATCAATCACTATGTATTCTATGCAATTTATTTTCAAAAGAAATTAATAGGAGAGAGATAAAGAGAGAGAGTTTCACTAATGAATTTCAAAACAATGTGTAATTCTTATCTGATATAGAAGAAAAAAAAACAGGGAGTTGTAATTGCTTTTAAGAAACAAACAAAGTTTCTATGATAGCCTCATATTAGCATTTTAGGACATTTTTCATTGCAATAAACAACACTTATTATAGTAATTTCTACACGGTGAGCAAATAATATGTTGTTGTTGCGCATGCCATAATGTTTGTTATCATCAGCAATAACGTACATAAACTTATCAGCACGATTCACCAATAGCCCAATTACATTATCCACCCAAAAATAAAATAAAAGGCAAAATCAAATTCAAGTTCAGCTATCCCCAAAAAATATAAAATCAAAACAGATAATTTAAACTCCAAGCAACCATATCAATTCCAGCTCTATTTGTAGGAAAAGTACTTCCAAATTTGAAATAACCCAAATATATTAAGCTATAAGAATCTTGTTTCTCAGGCCCCAAAATAATTAAAAATAAGAAACACAATATAGAAACACAATAGATGCACAATATCAGCTATAACAATCTTACTTCTTTGCACTATAGAAACACAATATCAGCTCTGTGTTTTTTTTTTTCAATATTTCTAATTTTGAATCCATTCAAATTTCAAATGAAAGACGTAACCCTAAAACTAAAGAACTGACCTTAGTGCGAGACAGAGAGAGAGCAGAGAGGTCGCCGCCGACGAGAGTCTTCTGCCGCCGATGGAGTGAGGGTTTGGGGTTTGTATGTTTGGGTGTGAAGGAGAGTGAGAGTGAGAGTGAGAGTGTGTTCTGCCGCCGATGGGTCTTCTGCCGCCGCCGATGGAGTGAGGGTTTGTGGGTTTGTATGTTTGGGTGTGAAGGAGAGTGAGAGTGTGCTCTGGCGCCGACGGGTCTTCTGGCGCCGATGGGTCTTCTGGCGCCGATGGAGTGAGGGTTTGTATGTTTAGGTGTAGGTGTAAGTGAGAGTGAGAGTGAGAGTGAGAGTGTGTTCTGGTGAGAAGTGAGAGTGAGAGTGTGTGTGTTCTGGTGAGAAGTGAGAGTGAGAAGGGAGAGTGATAAACTTAGACGTGTTAGTGCAGACAGTACTCGAGCTTCAGGTGCTCGAGTACCAAGCGAAATATTTAAATTCCAGATGCCATGTCATCGTGCCACGGTGGAATGGAAAAATATAGTACTCGAGTTTGGGGAGCTCGAGTACTATAAAAAGTGCTAGATCCCCAATTATTTCCGAAACAGTGTTCTGTTGCTAAATATTTCAAAAAATCGTGGTAATGGGCCATTTTGGCCCAGAATATGACCAATATGGATTGAATAAAGCCAATGTGGACTGAATGAACCGAAGTAAACAGAATAAGACCCAATGGACCGACTAGAACTTTAGTGGACAGAATGGACTAAATAGGACCGAATGGACCGATTAGGACTGTATGGATCAAATAGGACCAGAATGGACCGAATATAACCAATGTGGACCAAATGAGACTTTTGAATATTTATCATTTTTATTGCATTTAAGGCTCATATTTCTAATTTCTAATATCTATTTTCTTTGTATTTTTTAACCCAAACTATAGAGTTTAGCTTGAATATAATAAAATTTCATACTTTTCAATCCAAAAAATTTAGAAAAAAAAAAAGAATTTTTGAACTAAACTTGAAAAGATAACCCACAAAAAGAATCAATTTAAGTTCAAATTAGTCTAAAATGGACTAAAAGGGACCGAAATTGACTGAGTGGACTAAATAGGACCAAAATAGACCTAATTGGACTTAATAGAAATTCTTTAATTTTTAGGGAGAACAATTACCTTCAAAAATTTTAGAGAAATAATTATACGTTATATTACTATACAAAATAATTATTTATCCCCACACATCCCGTAGGTCTACCACTAGTTTACTTTATATCGGTGATGCACTAACTACTAATATAAAATTGTCATTTATATAACTCTTTTTTTTTCTCACAAAAAATTGTGAGGGATGATTTAAATTTGAGTTCTTCCAGGCAATGCCACTAAGAAATAATGGTCTTGGAAATTTATGTGGTTATTTTTTTAAGTTTTATATTTTAAATCAATTTATTTGGAATATGAAATTCCTGCTCAATTTCAGCCGTTTAAGCAATAATTGAAACAAAATCTAGCAAAATATAAAAGCAAATTTAATAATACATGCAATCAAAAAAAAAAAAAAAAAAAAAGACTTATGACAACTACATCGTCTACGCTAGAGACAGTGTGTTGAGTCTACGAAGTTTGTCCGAAAGCCTATCACCATTACTTCAAGTGAAGCAAAGTCGCAATCATCTTACCTCCCATTCTTGACTAGCCATGCCAATTGCCAAAACCGAGTGGTTTTGGGACAACCAAGACTTGAGCCACAGGTCATTAAGGCCATATTCATAAGTCCATACCCTCCTGAACCAACCATTAATTTCTTCACTCTTCAATTCTTGATTGTAAGAGTGTATCTTATACAGCCTACAATGAAAATTCCGTTCTTTTCCTGGCTTTACTTGATCACCATATGTTCACTGTTTGCCAACTTTGGTACCTTTGTCGTGTCTGACCAATGTCTTCATGATCAGCGAGATTTGTTGATCGGATTGAAGAACAGCCTCAAATTCAGTAGTACTTTGTCCACAAAACTGGTACACTGGAATGAGAGTCAAAATTGCTGTTTGTGGAAAGGTGTAACCTGCAGCGAGGAGGGACGTGTTATTGGTCTCAACCTGTTCAACGAATCCATCTCTGGTAGACTTCACAATTCAAGCCTTTTCAGTCTCCAGTATCTCGAGAACCTGAATTTGGCTTATAACAAGTTGAATTCTTCTCTGGTTCCATCTCAGTTTGGCAATCTGACGAATTTGATTTATTTGAACCTGTCAAACGCTGGCTTTGAGGGGCAGATTCCCATTGAGATTTCGAACTTGAGCAGGTTGGTTACCCTTGATCTGTCTATCCATTCTTATTTGAGTGATTCTATGCTGAAAATTGAGAAACCAAATTTAGCTACGCTAGTTCAGAATTTTGGGAAGCTAGAGGAACTTTATCTTGATGGTGTAAATATATCAGCACCAGGAAATGATTGGTGTCAGGCCTTATCTTCTTCAACACCAAATCTAAGGGTGTTGAGCATGTCTGATTGTTATCTTTCAGGGCCTTTTGATCCCTCTTTTTCAGAGCTTCAGTCTCTCTCAATTATTCGTCTCGATGGTAATCCCTTAAATGCTCCAGTTCCAGAATTTTTTGCAAATTTCATAAATTTGACGTCCTTGAATCTCGTTTATTGTGGATTGAATGGAACATTTCCAGAAAGTGTCTTCCAAATTCTTACACTGCAGACGCTTGACTTATCAAAAAACGAACTACTTCAAGGGGCACTGCCAGATGCAATTGGTAACCTTACAATGTTGTCCAGATTAGATCTTTCTAATTGTAATATCAGCGGGTCAATCCCAAACTCTATGGCAAATCTTGTTCAGTTGGTTTATTTGGACATGTCAATCAACAGCTTCACTGGACCGATTCCATCATTCAGCATGGCCAAGAATTTGACCGAGATAGACCTTTCTCATAATAAATTAACAGGTCAGATTACTTCCACTCATTGGAATGATCTTCCGAATCTTGTTAACCTTCACTTAAGTTCCAATTCACTTGGAGGGAGTATTCCCGTCTCTCTGTTTTCCCTTCCATTGTTGCAGAAATTGGAGCTTTCTGACAACCATTTTTCTGGTCAACTCAATTACTTTTCTGTTTCTTCTTACCTACTGGACACCCTTGATTTAAGTAGCAACAACTTGGAAGGGCCAATACCAATGTCTGTCTTTGAACTTCGAGGTCTTAAGATTCTCTCACTTTCTTCAAACAACTTTAGTGGCTCCTTACAGCTTAATAAGATTCAGCAGTTGAGAAACCTTTCCAATCTTGATCTTTCACACAACAGCTTTTCGATTGAATATAATGAAACTAACTGTTCATTATCTTCCTTTCCCCAAATTGCGACATTAAGATTAGCTTCTACAAATTTGCAAACCTTTCCTGATTTCTTGAGAAACCAATCCAAATTATTCACTCTAGACCTTTCAATTAACCAGATTCCTGGAGAGATACCCAACTGGATTTGGAATCTTACTAATCTTCTTCACCTAAATCTCTCCTATAACCTCCTGGAAGGGCCTTTACACAAACTTCCTTCTAAGTTAATTATCCTAGATCTTCATTCCAACCAACTCCAGGGGCAACTCCCAACTCTCCCACCATCTGCCGTGTATCTGGATCTCTCAAGGAATAATTTCAGCTCTTTTATACCTGCTCGCATTGTCAGCTCCCTCAGTGTTGCTTTTCTCTTATCCCTTTCAAAAAATAAATTATCTGGCAGTATCCCTGTATCAATATGCAGAGCTAAATATCTTCGAGTTCTAGATCTGTCAGATAATTTATTGAGTGGCATCATTCCCCAATGCTTCTACGAGATGAGTGACACTCTAATGGTGCTGGATGTGAGGAGAAACAGACTCAGTGGCAATATATCTGATTCTTTTTCATTTAATTGTTATTTACAGACTCTAAATCTCAATGGAAACCTATTAGAAGGAGTGGTACCAAAGTCTTTGGGGAATTGCAAATATTTGGAGGTCTTGGACCTGGGGAACAATAAGATAAAGGATGCCTTCCCATGTAACTTGAAGAAAATATCCTCATTGCGCATCCTTATCTTGCGATCTAACAAATTTTATGGGTCCATTGATTGTGGAGGGCCAAATGACACATGGCCGATGCTTCAAATTATAGACCTCGCTTCAAACAGTTTTACTGGTTGGCTTCCAGGAGAATCCCTTTCTTCCTGGAAGGCAATGACTGATGATGCCCAATTTGAATACCTCCAATTTGGAATCCTAGAATTCAGTCATATTTATTATCAAGATGTGATAACAGTCACCAGTAAAGGTCTAGACATGGAGCTGGTTAAGATTCTAACTCTATTCACTTCAATTGACTTTTCCTGCAACAATCTTGATGGACCAATTCCAGAAGAATTAGGAGCGCTCAAATCGCTACATTTTCTCAACTTGTCGCATAATGCTCTTACTGGCCACATTCCACCAATTCTAGGAAACTTGACTCAGTTGGAATCATTAGACTTGTCAAGCAACAAAGTTACAGGAGAGATCCCTATGCAATTTGCAGATAGTCTAACTTTCCTTGCAGTACTAAACCTTTCATTCAATCAATTGGTGGGACCGATTCCATTTTTCAAGCAATTTGCTACATTTTCGGATGCCTCCTACGAAGGGAACAAAGGATTATGTGGTAATCCTTTGAATAAAAATTGCACTCTAGTGCCAAGATTGCCACCTTCAACATTTCAAGGAACTCATTCGAATTCTGGAGAAATTCAATTGAATTTCTTAAGTGTTGAACTAGGATTTATTTTTGGTTTTGGGATTGTCATTGGGCCCCTCATGTTTTGGAAGAGATGGAGTAGGAGGTATTTCAAACACGTTGATGACATTCTTATCAGGATCTTCCCTCAACTGAATCTTGGAATTAAATACCGTCGAAGACGAGCAAGCATTAATCAAGTGCGGAGGCACTAATGATAGGGTACATAGTTGCGCAAAGTGTGTGGTACTGAGGTACTGATGGTAGTTTATCTTTGTTTAGCTTGCTTATTTCATGGCTAATTTAGTTTATTTGTTTAGGTATAAGTATCTAATTTTCCAGTTATTTTCTGATTTTTCAGTTATTTGAATAAAATGTTGTATCATGTTTCTAAAATTATAATTAAAAAAAAAAAGTTAGGTATAAGTACAACTTTTAGAGCATTACTTTTACTAAGTATAATTATATGTTCATGCAACTTTTTTTGTTAACCCTTAATTTATTTATCTATCCATCTTGCAGTGGCCCGTATGTCATGCAAAAGTTGTTACTTTTTATTTAATTTTATGTTTTCTCTTTAGGTTTCGATGTATTTCGAATAAAAGTTGCAGTAAAGAAGAAAATCAAAGAGATTGTGTAGGAATATCAAATTTGGACAAGATTGCTGAGACATGTTTACATGTGGGGTTCTCTATTATCATACTATGCACTCTCTGCATTAGTAACATTTTTGTCTAAATAAAATTGCTTTCAACAAGATGTGGTGACTTCCATTAAAAAAAAATAATTAAAAAAAAAAACAAAATAAAATATGAGGTTACAGACCAGGTAGGCATTCTCCCAGCTGCATTTGGAAGGTTTTTAACTTTTTGGATGAGTAATTAACAGAAAATAATAATACTTCCAGCAAAAAAATTGATGATGATGATTTTGACATAATTCGCATGCATTTTTTTTAATATTTGGCCGTAGTTTTAGTGCTATTGAGTATTGATTGGATAATTGAGATCAGATGGTGGCTGATAAGCTGCAGCAAATTATCAGTTTTTCACTTTTAACTGCTGCAAGTCAGGGAAGAGCAATGGCAACATCCCTGCTTCACTAAAGGAGATTGTTGGAATTCATGCACATACACAGCTTCAAAAATGGAGGAATCAAATATTAAAGCATGAAGAAAGAGAGAGAGAGAGTTTGTATGTGAATAATTCTGTATATTGATAATTAACATGCTCTGGTTCTTAATATAAGAAGAACAGAGACGCGGGAAACTCTAACAAACTAACTAACAAAAGTCTAAACAAATGGAAAACTAACACGTGTCCACTAACACTAACTAACTCTATTAGCTTTATACAAAACGACCTGTAGCTTTAGACTATGTACAGAAAGCTGTTTCTTCTTGAACCTCATATGCTCTAACAGAGAGATTGGGAAAAAAATATTAAGTGGGTCTAGTAGAAGCTTAGGAGATGGGTGGGTTGAACTTATTTTATTATGTGCATTGTCCATGCATCTTAGATGTACTCATGCACATGCACGGATTCAAACTTGAAATAGCAAGAGAATCTGATAAGAACATTAAACATGTATAAGTTCCTATATTCTGGGAGTATATCTGATTGTAACAAGTAACAACCATAATGAGGATGCCTTCTTCCCGTGTTACTTGAGGAACATATTCAGGTCACATGTATCTAACAAATTTTACAGGTCTATTGATTGTGGAGGATCAAATGTCAACTGGCCAATGCTTCAAATTGTAGATCTAGCTTCAAACAAATTTACTGGTCAAGTTCAAATAGATTAATCCTTTTCTATGAAGGCAATGTTGGATGATGAAGATGAGGTCCAACCAGTGCTCAATTAGTCAATTACATCCAAGTGTGAGAGCATTAGGTTTCGACATGTTGGCTGTTGCTCATTTATTAGAATTCTTTCATTTACAATTCCACCTCATTTTGTAATTAGTGCTATGAGTTACTGATTTTTTTAAGAAAAATAGGTATTATACATTAAGCATTCAACCTAAATATAGGTTTTAATGAATTATTTAATTTTTTATTATTTATTTAAATTAAAAAATAACTAATTTTATTTGCCTAGTATTTAAATATTAATATTTTTTGTGAAATACTCGAGATATATATATATTTATATATTTCTTTTAGAGCAAAAAAAATCTCAAAATAAATGGTATTGTGCATCATAAATTGCTTGCTAACATGTTGGTTGATAAATCTTCAGAATAAAAGGTGTTTAGATTTCCCCATGTTGTGCATTCTTTAAGAATTCTTTCATTTTGTGTTTTACTCATTTAATTAGTGTCAGGTGTCACTATTCTTTGAAAAAAAAAGAAAAAGAAGAAAAAGTACTATACGGTATACATTTAACCTTTCACCTAAGCAAAGGTTTTAATGAATTATTTTATTTTTTTCTTATTTATTTATATTCAACCATAAATAATTTTATTTTCTTAATATATAAATTTTAAAACAATTTTGGTGCAACCACTTAGCAAGATATGTATCTCTCTTTTGTAGTAAAATAAATAAATAAAAATAAAAACCAAAAAATAGATGGTATTGTGCATCATAAATGGCTTGCTAACGTGTTGGTTGATAAATCTTCAAAATAAAAGGTGTTTAATATATGTTATCCTAAGTTTTCCAACTAATAATTTTGTTCTTTATGTTTTATCTCAAGCTGCAATACCCAAAAGTTTTTCCGTGTGGCGCATGCCTAGAAAAAGGAATAGAATACTCTTAATTTTTATGACATGCAATATATTAATTTCTTGTTATGTGTTTCATGAAGTACATACATTCATTTCTATGTATTAAGTTTTTATAGGTGGTGCACTAATTATTAATATAAAAATGTCATCTATATCTATATATTACTGAAAGCTGAAGCATGACATTTATTACTGCTGAGCTCCTATTACGCCACCTCATCGCCACGTCATTTGCCACTTAATTATTATTTATTATTTATTCCTATTTTTTTTACAAAAAAAAAAATATATTGACTATACATATTCAACTTTGTCGGTTTTAACATCTATATATATTTCTTTTTTATTTCCAATTTTCCTATAATTTTTTTTACGTTCACTTATTTTTTAAATATTTACACTTTCTTCAACCTTTTTTTTCCCTTACCTTTTCATCTCCTCACTACTCTCTACTTTAATATTGCTATTCATGTTTCCCTTCATCTTCTTTTATTTGTCTCTTCTTATCCCTTCACTTTTACTATAAATTTGTCACTCTTTTCCATTCTGTGCATAATTTTCTCTCACAAAAAGGTTCTCTTCCTCTCTCTCTCTCAATGTTTTGGTGGATTTTTATTTTTTATTGCATCTCCGCTTTAGGTTGATAAATTTTTGTGTTTTTAAGAACTTTAATTTAGGTTGATACAATTTAGTTTTGTGTTTTAAGTTATTATTATTATTATTTTGCTCTTTGATTGTTAAATTTTATCCGATTACATTATAAAAAATTAAAGATAGTAGATAAAAATAAAATAGTATTCCATTACATAGCATAATTTGAATAATTTAGTGTTTATTGTTATATCTTTTAATTTTTATTATTTTTTTCTTCTCTTCTATTTTACTCAATATTGAAATTCAACCACATCCTCCTTATCATTAAATTATTTATATTTTATCTCTCTTTTTGTTTTAAAAAATAGAAAATGTAATATTTTACTTAAATTCAAATAAAAGAAAATTGTGCTCATCAAATTGTACTAATTTTTTTTTAACATTTACACTTTCTCCAACCTCTCTCCTTCTCTTTACCTTTTCATCTCCCCAAACATTCTACCTTGATATCACTCTTCCTCTTTCCTTTTATCTTCCTTTATTTTGTTTCTTTTTATTATCATCCTCTTAGTATAAAGTTGTCATTCACTCTTCCATTATTTCCTACTCTTTCTCCCATGGATTTTTATTTTTATTTTTCTTGCATCTCTATTTTAGCTTGATAAAGTTTTGTATTCTTTATAACTCTATTTTGGTTGATGGAATTTAGTTTTGTGTTTTAAGTTTTTTTTTTTTTTTTAATTTTTTTATGACTTTGATTGTTAAATATTATCATATTGCATTATAAATAAATAAAAATAGTATATAAGAATGTACTATTATTATATTACATAGAATTATTTGGATAAGTTAGTGTTTATTGTTATGTATTTTATTATTTTTTTTCTCATATCATTTTATTTAACATCTAAATTTAGCCACATCCCCCATATATATCATTAAATTATTTATATTTTCACTCCTTTTTTTATTTTAAAAAATTTTAAATATAATATTTTGGCTAAATTAAATAAATAAAATTGTCCACATTAAGTGGAGTAATGCTAGGGAAACACCCATTCTCACACCCAATGCATCAAAGAAAGAATGAAATACAAAACAAATCAAGTTAGAAACACTAAATTAAAAAAAAAAAAAAAAAACTAATAATGCATATTTAATGTCATAGAATCATTATCAAATTTTGGAAAACGATAGGTTGACAATGGAGAGAGAGAGAGAGAGAGAGAGAGAGGGTATAGAAAAAAATCAATACAAAGTAATAAAGAGTAGATAAAGAAAAAAAAAACCAAACGTCAATTAGTAATCATTGATTGAAAAACAAAGAGGTTGTAAGGAGAAGTAAAAAATAAAATAGAGATTACCGTGTGGAGAACATTAAAAACTTTACAGTGTAGTAACATAAACCGTTAAATTCACTTAAAAAATTAAATCAACAATCAACAATTAAATACAATCATAGTACTAAATTTAAATTTAAAACTTATCAAACTCTAACTATGGAAACCATATTAATCATAACTAAAAAAGAGATGTTCTTTGATAATAGTAGAAATTACATAAGAAATAAAGTTAAAAAATTTTAAAATCCATTTTTTGACATTTCATTTAACCTTTTATATATATATATATATATATATATATATAATTTTCATATACTATTACTTTCGAAAATCTAATGAACAATGCTACCTCTCATTTATCTTCTTTGTTATGCAAATCATCAGTTAGTAAATATATGATAATAGTAAGAAGCGTTACAAATGAGATCACTAAAAAATTAAATTAAATTAATTAGCCACTATTATTATGAAGTAGTGGTCTATAATTTTACGCATCTAAAAAAGTGGAATATATAGAGTTTTCTTAAAGGTATGTGTAAAGATTCCCTTTATATATGTGTGTGTATAAAGGTAAAAAAAAGGTATATTTAAAGTTTTTATTAACTTAAAAACTAATGAAAAACCAATAATTAATAACTAAAATTATAGTATTAATAACATATTTAATGAGACCATTCTAAAAAAATTATCATGCATAACTCACGAGTATGCGACTAGTAATTAATTAAAAAGAGGAAAAGAAGTGAGATTGAATGCATTAACGGGGTCCATCAAAATAAGAATGCATTAACGGGCTTAAATCAATAATGGCCTGTTTGGTTAGAGATTTTTAGAATTATTGTTTAAGTATTGTGAAAATTAGTAGGAAAACGTGTTTTAGTATTTAAACACTGAAAGTGAAAACTATTGATTAATCAACAGTACTAAACACCCCCTCGACGATACAACATTTTTCACCCTTTTTTTTTTTTTAATTATGAAATAAGTTGTCTTTGGATTTATTGTTAAGTTTTTCCTTGCGAAATAACAGGGCAATCTCACTTAGAAGATTTTCTACTTTTCTTTTTTTCGTTTTTAGTCGGTAAGTTAAATTACACAGGAGACAATTACGAATTTGGAAGTCTATAGACGTGTGCGTCCCAAAATTCCACTCCTGTTGACGTAAACGGAAAAAAAAAACATTTGTGGTTTGCATTCAAGGAATGAATGGGGCCAAGAAAATGGAGAAAACAGAGAGCTATCAATTCACACTAGACAAGACTTGTACCGTACATGACAACAAAAAATGGCAAAGTTTTTGTGAAAGAGACAAAAAAGAAGAACAGCTGTTCTCACTTTGTGAATTGGAGGTGATCATGTGATGACAAAGAAGAACAGCTATTTTCCTCAGTGTTAGACTAATTGAAGTAGCACGATTAGCATCCACATCAGTCAATGTAAACATTTGCAAAATATGCAAAATACAAAAAATAACAAATTTTACACATTTTACTTCAAAAATCTTCCACATCAATCCTTCTAAAATTGTGTATATTTACACATTTGCTATAGTAACCGTGCATATATATAAACGGTTACTGTAGCTTGTGTATACCATTATTTTATTAATTTCACGTTTTGCGCCTTTTTTTCTCTCCCTTCTCCTCATCGTCTTTTTCCTTAGATACACATAAACACAAACACACCCATACACAAACACAAACACAAACACAAACACAAACCCACAGACAAATCAACACAGAAATACACAAACACACAGACAAATCAACACAGAAATACACAAACACACCAATAGAGAGACAGATTGGTGCTGGCGGCGGAGATCGGTGCTTGTGGGTCGATAGAGTCCGTGCTTGTGGGTTTTGATTCTTGTGGTGCTAGTGGGTTTTTATTCTTGTGGTTCTTGTGGTGGAAATTGGTGTTTGTGGTGGATAAATTATTTGACCATGAGCGGAAAAGAAAGAAGAAGATACTTGTGGAGGGAGGTGATTTGACCGTGAGGAAAGGAAGAAGGAGGAGTTTACCGTGAAAGGAAGAAGAAAGAAGTAGAAGAAGCCAGAAGGACAAAGATTGGTCTGAGTGAAAAATGAGATAAGAACAAAGAAAAAGGGATAAGTACAAAAGAAAAAGTTGGTACTTTGGAAAAAGGCACAAGTACAAAAGAAAAATAATAATTAAAAATTAAAAAAATATATTATTATTTAAATAAAAAAAATTGTAGAATAGATGAATTGATTTGAATACTTTAAAAAAGTGGTAGTGTAAAATAAAAAAAATAAATTTTTAGTGTAAAATAGTCGGTGAACCTCTGTTTTTCTATAAGGATAGATCTACGTGGGAAGGTAATCAAGCCTACGATTCTATTAGAGTATCATTTTCAACTTTATAGCAAAACCTATTTTTTAATAACGGTCTATTTATTAATTAATTATTTTAGAAAATTTTCTTACTACTATTGTGCTTCTTTTTTTTTTAATAAAAAGTTCTTAAAAGCATTTTCTAAAAAAAAGGTATTTATTAATTAATTATTTTAAAAAAATTTCATACTACTATCTTGTTTTTTTTTTTTTTAATAAAAAGTTTTTAAAAGCATTTCCTAAAAAAAAACCAATTCCGTTTAAACAAAATACTTGTACCATAAACGACAAGGAATAAATGGTTAAGTAATTGTTTCATCTTTAAAATAATAATAAAAAATAAAATAAAAAAACCACTTTGGATGCTTGACTATAGTCACATTAAACTTTTTTTATTATGAAAAAACAATGATAATATATATATATATACAATTATTTACACAATTTTTTTTAAATGGGATACTTCCACGCAACAACAACATGACTAGGAGTAAATGCCAAAATAGAGAGCTAGCAATAACAACAGTAGTGACTAGAAATGACTTGTACAGTACATGAGAGGAAAAAATGGCCAATATATTGTGCAAGGGAGGTGATGGCAGAGAACAATTTACTGGCATCAAGCAATTATTATACAGTCCAAACTTCCAAGACTTCAGCTTTCCAAAGTCTTTGGGAGTTCCAAACAATGACCAAAGACTTGTGAAACGTTAACAGTAAGTCTACTAATCTAAACCACACGTTTTCAAGGTTCACTGAATCTTTTAGTAAGAATAGTCGTATTTTGTTTTCTCTTATACAAATTGATGGCAGATATCTTTCATTCAACCACCTTGTGTTTCACCAAGTCTTTTGGTCTTTGCTCGGAACTTCCACAAGACTTGGGAAGTTATAGTCTTGTCTATTAACCAGTGTGCATTTTCAAGGTTGATGAATGACTGAGTCGAAAGCAACGAACAAGAAAC
>JARYZH020001354.1:0-30255 GCA_030021035.2 Notholithocarpus densiflorus
ATTTTTCAGTCTCTATACTTTATTCAGACACCCAAGCCAAGTTATAAAAATTCTACTGAATGGACAGGAGTGGCAAATTTTACAAATTGGTAACTTTATTAAGACAGATGAGTTGATGAATCATGAATGTGGTATATTTGTATGGCATAAAACGAATTTTCTTTTCCTTGGTTATATAGTCTTGAATTAATAATAATAATAATAATAATAATAATAATAAATTTAAAGAGTAAGACATATTTTATATTTTTAAACTATTAATTTTATTTGGGTTTGATATCTTTGGTTGGAACCTTGGGTTCCTTTTTTTACCAAAAATATGCCTACCCTGTAGGCCGATAGGAGACTTACCTCTCATATGTATCAAGTGGGTTTTTCAACTGAAATATCTATATTGTTTACTGGAATCAGAATAAATTATCAAGACTTTTATAGTAATATAATACAATAAACTGCAATGATAATAATTAAACAAAATTTGGCTACAAACATGCTTGTAGCTAATAGTAACAACTTCCACTAAAAAAATTAATATGGCTACATATTTTAGGAGTTTAACCGTTGGATTGCATGTTTTTTGTGTTCTTAACACTCATGTCAAATTTCATGTCAATTGGATGTTATTACTATTTGATCCATAAATTAATTTTTTTATGCAAAATTTTAACTACAAAAACTTGAAATTTAAACATTTGATTGATAACATAGTTATTGATCTTAGATCTTTTAGAAATTTTGTAAACATGGAGGATATAAGAAGAAAATGTAATCCAATAATGGAATTGTCAAAATTTACATTAAATAAAAATATATTGAGTAGAGTTGTAGCAAAACTTTGTCCATAAGTTTATACTTTCCTCTTCCATGTCACAAGATAAGTTTAGGTGGTCTCCAAATAGCAAAGGTACAATCACGGTTAAATCTGTTTACTTACTATAGTTTACAAAATCTGTTTTCTTGCTTAGATCAGAATGGAATCAATCATGAAAATTAAAGCTAAATGAGAGATTAGAGCCACTGTCATGGAAGATTGCCTGAAATATACTCCCCACAAAAAAATAAAATAATAAAAATCTCCAAGAAAGTTTTTTGAAGCCGATTATGGAAGCAAACTCAACCAGGTTGGTTATTCATCTATATAATTTGTATGGAGATAATATTTGTAGGTTTTTTTTTCCTCATACCTTAGTAAATGAGGCAGATTGTCCATTTCCCCTAAACCTCAAAGCACTTTGTGCATGGGGATGTGTCAATTCAGCTACAAGGCCCTTGGCTAATTCTTGCCCACTTAAAACTATAGTATATGCAATTTGGAAAATGACTCGAAAGTCCAAAGTGCTATTTGATGTTATCTGATGGATCAGTTGTTGCAAGGTTTGCTCAAATCTGGATACACGCTAGCACCATAGTCTTGCACACTCAAAGAACTAAGCAAAAGAGTTAGGTAACACTGGTGTGATCCAAATATTTCGGGTAATAATACCCGATTCTTCAAGGGTAGAAGGTAATCAGGTAGGGTTTGGATATTATCCAAAATTTTGGGCAGGGTTTGGATATTACTTAAACTCGACCTATACTTAAAAAAAAAAAAAAAAAAAAAAAAAAAAAAAAAAAAAAAAAAACTAGCTTTCTATCCAAAGCTCTCCCCCTCTCCTCACCGTCACCCTCTCTCCACAAATATCTTTCTATCCAAAGCTCTCCACCGGAGTTCGAAGTCTTTTCAAGTAAGTTTCTCATCTGGGTTCTTCAACTTTTTCATTTACACCTCCTCTATTTTCATTTACAAACTAGCTTTTATAGAACAATACTTGGCTTCAACCATCATGGATGGTATTTTATAACATTCAATAATTGAGTGTCATAATTTTTTTTTTTTTTTAATATGGGGCTTTGATTTTGAAGATAGAATCTGATTCTGGTCTATACAAACATGGTAGCTCTTATTTTAAGAGTGTGTTACTTTTCTTTTTGTTGTTAATTATAAAAATTATTGATGACAAAGCTCAGGGATGGCCATTGATCGGGTATGGGGTGGGTATACCCATACCTGACCCAATTATTTTGCCCATAGATACCTGATTACCTTACTTGATTAGTACACATACTCAATTGTTACCCGACTCTTTTTGTTACCGTGCTGGCCTTACATCCTTTAATGGGAAAGTTAGACCTTACTTTGTATGTGAGATGCCCCCCAAGCTAGCTCTGGGTTTGAGTGGCATTTCACCCCTAACCACAACTTATCCAATTTGATTGATTGTGTGATGTGTGTGAGTGTGAGTGTGTGATGAGTACCATATCGAGCATTTACTGGGTTGAATTGGACTTTATTAACAACTACAAGGAGCCTTAATTGTGACTAGTCCTTTTGAGGTATAGCGTAGATGTGGCTAGCGCTTTTCTGAGGTCATTACATATGGCACAGCGGAAGCGTGGTGGGCCAATAGGGCGCTTACTGGGTTGAATTGGGTTTAATTAACAATTAAAAAGAGACTCAAGTCAGTGTACCCATAGCATTTTTCTTAGGAGAATTTAGTGTTGTTTTGATCTTGACCATTCATTGAATTTCTTATTTTTTAGGAGAATGGTTACTGGTAAAGCAAGTTAGTGTATATAAGTCAATGACACCACCACCACCACCACCACCACCACCACCACCACCTACTCCATGAATTTGATGAGACTGCCACCACTATGAAAAAATTATGTTAGGAAGTGACCATATAAGCATCAACTACATCACCTCCACCATCACCAGTCAATCATTGCAACCATTAACAACCAACACAACCATATATGTCATCAACAACAACCAAGCCTTAGTCCCATATTTTTTGAGGTTGGCTATGGATCCTCAACAAACTTGATGTACCTCCCCTTTTGAAGATATCACAAGCATTTCCTCTAGAACGACTACTACCACCGCTGCCTCCATTTGTGCAAACTATGCCTTTGCCACTCCACTGTTGCCACCACCATCAACGTCGTCACCAAATTGACACATTCTATTATGGGTTTCATTTTTAACAAAAATCTTCACACTTTTCATTATTGCAAAAAGAGTTTTACCTAGTACACAAAAAGTTTTACTCATGCCTACAATTGTTTTAGTGTTTCTCCTTTCCACTCTATTGACATCTAATTGGCAAAATTGAGGTGATTTTATCACATATCATCAACTAGCTTAGCCACTTCCCACCAAGTATGGTGCGGAGGGTGATGTCATGGGTTCAAGAGCATCGTAATTCCCCATATATATGTACGTATGTATGTGTCTAACCAATCCAAAAAAATAAAATAAAAATGTATGTGTGCTTATATATAAAGACCTAGTGTAACTCTTTGAAATGTTATACCACTCCATCAACAGTGTTAGGATTGTATTGCCTTGTTATACTCATGCTTGCAAAATATCAAGATAATAAGAGATTAATTACCATCTAATCATAAAATGTTGAATTTAAAGTATTTTTAACTTTAAAATAACAATAAGATAGTAAATAAAATCCAATTAATAGGAAATTCGGCGAGCATATGAAGAACAAAGAAAATACGAAATTCTTCAATCTAATAAAAATTTATGAAATGGTGTAACATCGCAAATAGTTACCAAGTGTAACTTGATCTTAATCTTATACTAGAGAAAAACCTAGACCTTGCATTCAATGCCTAGAGAGTAATCAGTACAAAATCTAAGCAACATAGTGAATTAGAAGCTAGAACCAATCAAAACTATAGTTTTTTCTAAGTCCAATCAAAGCATAAGAAATCCTCAATTTTCATCTCTTCTCCCTTCCATTTTCCTAGCATACAAACAGTGCAAAAATAGTAGATTCATACACCATATACACATCGACATTGATTCTTTCACATTTCTTTTTGTAAATCTTCTGTACATATCACCCATTTCACATTTTAAATGCAGACATCAATAAAAAATGTGGAAATCATACTTGTAATTATGGACATTTTGTGTAAAAATTCACATTTTAAAACACTCAATTACAGTAACAATTTAACAAACTGTTATTGGAGCTAAAAAAACTTACTTCTTTGGTGGTTGAAATTTTCCTGAACTTGCAACCTCATAGCTTCTAAAGGGACTGTGAATTTGGGCTTTGCCTCGATGAAATCATTTTTAAAAAGAAAAAAAAAAATTAGACAAGAAATTCACATAAAATGAAAATGGTTTTAAAAAAAAATTAAAGGTTTAAATGAACAACCAATTCAACAAGAACAGAGGCAGACAAAATGGAGAGGGTACTGGAAAGCTTTTGAGATTTGGGATGAGAAAGGAAAGACAAGCTTGGTGCGCTATGAAGCAAGCATGAGATAAGCTTGTAATCTACAATCTACTATCTTAAATAAAAGATTTCGAGTTAAAATCTAGCTTATACAAAAAATTAATTAGTATTGAGGACTCTTTTTTCGCCCCACGTGGCACTACTTCATTGGCAACCCATGCCACATCAACATATTATTGATTTTTTGGGTAAATCTATTTAAAACCCAAAATAAGCTCATATTTCATTCAACTACATGGATTGGGCTCACATGGCCCGTGAGATCCTTACTTCAAGAGGCAGATTCATGGTCCACATTTCCTTTTCATCAATTGGGATCATAACCCATGATATCATCAACATCAACATATGGATCAAGCTCACACAATGAATCAAAGCTCACGGCCCATATTACCTCTCTCATATTCATGGAAAGCGGCTTCTTCAACAAGAGCCCATATTTACACAAAATAACAACAAAACCCGAGGTACGTCATCTTATCTTCGGCTTATGATCCAAGTTCATAAGTCTCTTTGGGGAAACTTTGGGAGTCGTGGTTTGGAGGGCCAAAAGGTATGTTCAGTAAAGCTCCAGCAGTTTAAAGTTGATAAAAGAGACATGTTGCTTGGTGTGTCTTCTCCAACTCCTTAAACTCTGACGAGTCCGTGTGTAGCGGGTAACATATGGTAAACATCTCTTATCACATAGTACTTTAGATGATAAAATTCCCCATTGCTCTTTTCTTAAAACTTAATATTCATCATGTGACAAATACTCAATATCTCCAGCCATCTAAATGCTGAGAAAATAACTGTTCATTTAATCCCCAGCTGTTGCTATACAAATTTAGAAACTTCATTATATTATTCTACATAAACTACATCACTACTTTAAGCTAAAATCCAAATCAAACACATGGCCTAATCTGATTGGCTATCTTTAATCTCCAACTATATACAAAATATTCATGATATCTCTAATACCCAGCTATTGTTTGCCACAATCAGACCATATATTTCTCTGCCAGCTGCCAGAGCAGAGCATTAAATACTCTTCTTGCTCACCAAGATTATGTCACAACACAATGAGATCTTGACTAAATCTCTAAAGCTTCATTAACTTTCAACCAACCATTCTATTACTTACTAAAAACGTGTTGTAATGGAACCTTGGACCAAAAACACAAACACCCGAAAAAGAAAACATTTCCAGCAGAACTCCAACAGTGTATTCAGCACTTGACACCTGACTGGAAGTGATATCATCAGCCATTTAATGCTGAAATCCTAGCAACTAGCTGCTACACCTAAAATATCAAGATACCCTTGAAAGAGATCTTACCATTTTCAGCCAAATCCATGAAATAAATGCTGAATGTCCTCTCCAGCAGTCTGAAATCACCCAGCTGACCTTATCTGCTTCTGCCCAAAGCAACAGTTGTCTCATGATAGCTGTCACAGCTTTTCCTGACAACTGGGACAACTTTTTCAAAACAGATGTAACAGCTGACCCAGCAGCCTTAGCATTACTGATTTTCCACATTTGGCTAAAACCAAAACCAACTAAAGTAACTATCTTTTTCTTGCCAAAATACCTTCATTTTCTGCTGCTGTTAAAGCTAAACATACCATTTTTGGCCAAATCTTTGGATGGATTCTCTGAAGATTCGTTGCTAGTTGGGACAGATTTTGGCTGAGATTTTTGCTAAATACCCCCTTAAACTCAGCTATAAACAAAACCCCCCATCAACACCTCAAAGGGGGGAGGGGGGGGGGGGACCAAGGGAGAAGAACAACTCTCTCATAAAACTTCTCTATTCTCTCTCCCTCTAATAATCTTGGGAAGCCTTTAATGAAGTTCTGAGCTTCTGAGTTTTTTAGTTTCTAAATTAGGAACTAAACTCTTCAGCCTTTAGCTCATAAATGCCCTTCATAAGCCCTTATACATCCTCCAGCAGAAAATCCCAGCAGTAAATCTTAGCAACATTGCTAAACATACTACGACACTATTACCCCTCTTATACTCATTCTTTCACTCTCCATATTCAGAAAATACACCTATCTTACTGCTCCTATCTCCAAATACCTAAACACAGCTCCATACCCTTCTCTTACAAAATCTTTCATCTTAGAAAGCAATCTCTACAACTTCTCCAGCGGTTATAATCTCATATTTTTACTATCTTTAACCTCCATATCTCTCATACTTCCATATATCATACATATTATGAATATTACATCCCATAAAACATCTATATCTTTTACCATCTCTACGTTTCTCAAAAGATATCAAACACTCATACCAAAAGCCCTTCTCATGTAAGGCATAAAACTTTTTATGAGAAAACAGTGAACAGTTTTAATTAATGCAAAAAATAGATTTTATGAATGCGGTAAGCAACTTCGAAAATACAGTAAACATGATGTCTAGAGAGCAAATTTTATTAACGTAGAAACATATTTTATCCATGCAGAAAAACAAATTCGATTATTGTGAAATTTAAACATGAAAAAGTATTCAGATTTGACTTTTAAATTTAGAAAACACGATTTCACTAGGTGTTTTATGAGAAAAATTTGAACCCATAAAATTACAAAAATAAGAATATTTTGCAAAAAAATGAGAATTATGTTTAGACTCATGCCACAACTTAACTACCAATTTTAATGGATTAATTTACTTAGTTGTCGAGTAGTTCATTAATCAATATTTAAGCAAAATAGTATAGAAGACTTACACAAAGACAATATTAAATCGCAATAGTAAATGTTGATAAACACATTCAAGTCAACACAGTAAAGAAGACTAACACAAATTCATGGAGTGAACCAAAAGTCGTAAAAATACTCTAAGGTCAAAACTCAACCCAACAAGTCCACTATTGAAGGTTGTTGTGGTCTAGACAATGCATGATTTCCTGTATATGTGGTCAACCTAATTGCTTGAGCCCTTCTATGCTCTAGCTATCAATTGTAGTCAACCTAATTACCTTGTGCATTCAAAGTTACTTATTGCCAAAAGTCGATTTGTTGACCACAAAAAAACCAATCTCCTGATCACTCCAAAACTTCTTGAAAATTTGATCTAGCTTATGTGGTTTCAAAACAACTCCAACACAACTATGCTGATTATCTATTCTAGAATCTATTTCTCTTTTATACAAATCCACTATTATTTAGATACTCTCATAATAAATAGGTGTAAAAGCGTTTTGCTATATACTACTTTTAAGGATACAAAGAAGTTGCCCAATTGGAAATTCAGCAGTCGCTCCTTGACATTCGAAGTAACTTGTTGTCCTTACCCGATCTTCATTTTGAGTTCTGTTGGATCCAAAGAGAAAGGAAAAGAGCTGCCCATTCTCTAGCCAATCCTTGGGTGGTTGCTGTCAGTTTGGTCTCTACGGCCCCTGTTCCAATTTTGAGTGTCTTTGAGGATGATTTAAAGGGTGCTATGTAGACATGCGACCTCGTTCTTTTGCGTTTATTCCTTCTCTCTACTTGTATTTTGTTTGCAGGTTTGCTATTGTTTTTGTTGATCATATTAGGGAAAAAAATGTTTGTCCTTTTTTTTTTCCTAGAGAGGAGGGGTCTTAAGATGAAATTGAATTTGTAATGGAAAATTGGTCCTTTGATTCAGCGTAATCCGTCACTCATTATTAGTACCATTATAATTTATAAAGCAAAGATGACAGGAATAAAATTCATCATCATGGCTAACCCCTGAATTTCTTGATCAATGACCTAATCAATGAGGCACCAAGCACAACGTTCAAGTAAGATCGTATTATCATGAAAGTGTAATCTATATATGATTCTATACTTCAAGTGCATTATTGGTGCTCTCGCAGTAAAAGCAAAGCATTTTTTTTTAGTTCACATCACTCTCCAACTACCGAGAGGAACATATATACACACAACACAATACTGGATCTCCTTATTTGCCACGTGGAAATTATGCAACTTTAGCGTGTCACACATAATGACAAAATTATCATTAAGCTTACCAACATTAACTTCTACGACGTCGGTACCTATGTTATGTAATCTTTCACACTTGCAAATTCAAGAGTGAGTGGTAACAAGTCGTATTAATGCTTAGATGGTCCCATGTTATAACGTTGTGCAGAGTTTAAGTGGTGCGGGATCGGTGAGGCTGTGACCATACATAGGACTCCTTTTTGTAGATTAAAAAAAAAAAAAGACAAAGACCCGTAACTTCCGCTAACCAGAGTACCTTCAAAGTGAATAAACAACTCATTGAAGGGCATTTTGGTCTATAAATATCCTATATAAAGACTTACCTCCTTTCCTTGCTCAATGCTCATATAACTCTCATGTACTTATTATTATTCACATAACTGAGAGAGAAAAGATGATAAGTGGGAATGATTTCTACAAGGTGATGTGTGCAATGGTTCCTCTGTATTTTGCAATGCTGGTAGCATATAGCTCAGTGAAATGGTGGAAGATATTCACACCTGAGCAGTGCTCTGGTATTAACCGGTTTGTTGCTGTGTTTGCGGTTCCAGTACTGTCCTTTCACTTCATATCTCAGAACAATCCTTACCAAATGGACACAAAATTCATACTTGCTGACACTTTCTCTAAGCTTCTAGTCCTTGTTTTGCTCTCAGTTTGGGCTATCTTCTTTAATGGAGGCTTGGATTGGCTTATCACTCTCTTTTCAGTAGCTACGTTGCCTAACACACTTGTCATGGGCATTCCTTTGCTCAAAGCCATGTATGGAGATTTCACTCAGAGCCTCATGGTGCAATTAGTTGTGCTTCAGTGCATCATATGGTATTGTGATCACCACTAATTCTCTTTTCCCCTCCTTTTAATTTTAATTTTCATTATCAAATTTTAAATGTAAATAGCCTAGTCTTTATCTTGACTCTTGTAAAAGCTTGAAAGGTCTTTTTCTTTTTTCTGCTCTCTCTCTCTCTCTGTGTATGTGATAGTTACTTAGCTTGAACTTTTATAAAAAGTATGTAGAAAGTTAAAACAGTGATTTTATTTCCCCACAGTGTTCAAAAGTTTTGAACCTAGAATCTTGTTAATCTTATTAGGTTTTGGCAACCACTAGATCATTCTTGGTATTCTTGTGACATTAAAAAAAAAATACCAATCCTACCTCATATGTTTATATAAAAATTCATTAAGTTTAGAAATAAAGTATTTTTTACTATATCTTTCACAATATGATTTAGTATGATTAGACTATAATAAAAATAGTATCTACGATGAACGAAGGTAAAAGTGATATTACTGTGATTACAACATGTTAGGTTAATTAATAAGTAATTTTTAAAGAAACTATGAAAATGTTTTGCATTTCTCATATATGTCCAAAGAGTATATAATATATATCCAAGAAATGATAGTTGTATTTTTATTTTCTTTGCAGGTACACACTATTGCTAATCTTGTTCGAATACAGAGCTGCAACCCTCCTAATCCAAACCCAGTTCCCAGGCAAAACAGCAGCCTCCATATCCAAAATCGAGCTAGACAATGACGTGATCTCCCTAGACGGTCGTGACCCACTTCACACCGAATCAGAGGTCGAATCCAACGGCCGAATCCGCGTCCGAATCCGAAAGTCGACCTCCTCCGCCGCAGACTCCATCAACACCCCACGACCCTCCAACCTCTCCAACGCCGAAATCTTCTCCGTCAACACCTTCGGTGGCGGCGGCGGCTACCGCTCCGGCGCCAGCCCTCAGTACTGCATGTCAGGCTACGCCTCTTCCGACGCTTATTCCCTCCAGCCCACACCTCGCCAATCAAACTTCAACAACAACGAGCTGGATCAACTGGAGATGATGAATGCCGCCAATACCAACAACACCAACACCCCTGTTTCGGTTTGGTCAAGATCACCAGTTGGGAGGCTTTTTCGCCACCCATCTCCGGTTTTCTCCGGCGTTAAAATGCTTTGGGACTCATCACCATCATCGGTGAAGTTCAGTAATACTCATCATGAAGAAGAAGAAGAAGAAGAAGAAGAAGAAGAGAGACAAGGGTCATCTACTAACAATCACGTTGTGGTTGCACTTGCTGCAGCAGGTACGTACGTAGTTACTTACGTTCGTTTTTTTTAACGTGCTCTCTCTCTCTCTCTCTCTCTCTCTCTCTCTCTCACACATCTCTCTGTGTCTCCACCACACGCGCTATACCATAACACAGTGTACTGTGTACATGCTAACTTTATCTACTCCATGCGTCGTCGTTTTCTGCAACAAACGTCTGTCTGTATTAAACTTTATCATTATGTGCGAAACATGTAAGCCTTTTTCAGGTGGGCTTGTACGTTTTGTCTCCAAAGTTTATCAAACTTATTCGTATCGATCTGACCCAATAAAGCTGCTCTAATTTGGTCTATGTCTTTATAGCCCAAATATTCTCAACGAAAAAAAAAAAAAAAAAACTTAAAATTTTTCATTAATAATTTTTAAGACTTCAAAATTTTTTCATAAGTGATGAAATGTGATTTAATAGCACATCATGACATAACAATAATTGTGAAAAATATTGTGACTCTAACATTTTTATAAAGAGATTAAATTTGGTAAAGATATCTATGTTTTACTATTTCAATCTTAAATGTCACACCATCTTATCACATATTTAAGAGTAAGTATAATCACACCTAATCAGTTCTAATACTCGTATATAAATTTAACCAAATTAGAAATTTATTAAGATGTTATTAGGTATGGTGGGATGTATTGAATTTTAAGTAAAATGTTAATGTGACTATCTCTTATCGGATCTTATAAAACATAGGTTTTACATTCCATCCTTACCAAATTCAAACTCTTTTATAAAATATGTTTTTTTACCCTTTAAAATGAAAATGACTTTAACCTTGTTTTTTTATGTCATTGGAAAAAGAAAATAGATTGAAATAGATCTTAGATAATTTACGAACAATTATTCTAAAACACAATTATTCTCTGATTACGCATTTTGTTATAATTTGATAATATAGTCTACTGTAGTTGGTGACCCATCACAAAAGTGGTAGCCATAAAATCTCTCTAAAAAATATCTCTAGGAAAAAAAAAAGCATTTGAGATCTCTCTCATCTCTTAAAAGCAAATAACAACCTCTCTAGGGTGGGGGGGTGGGGGGGGGAGACAGGTATTTCTAGGATTTTATTATTATTTATTTTAAAGGCCTTCCAGCAAATTATTTCACTTTATTTAAAATTACTTTCAAACCATTTGAAGCTAATACATTTTTTTTTTTTTGGACAATTCCAAAAACTTATTATTAATTCCACACAAACTTCATTGAAAATTTACAGATTATTTTCAAAGAACTCGTTGAACCTTTTCAACAAATTTTCATAACAACTGAAATTTAATAACTTCTTTGGAAAAAAGTTAAACATTAACTAAAATCATTGTATCATATATAACAACAGAAATTACGTTAGAAAAGCAACAATTAAGTACATAAATTGGTCAACAAATGACCTTTTTTCTTTTAACCTAAAATGAAGCAATCTAAAGATCAGCATTTTGCATACCTTTATCAAATGATATCTTTATAGAATTTTTTTTTCAAGATTTTGCAAAAACTAATAAATAAAAAAATACATAGGTAGTTTTAATTTTATATATATATATATATGCTACTTCTTTTTTTTTATTTTTTATTTTTATAAGTATATAAAAGTTACTTAGGTAACTAAGCTTTCGTTTACTTGATTAACTATCTTATTAGAAAACATACTCTAAATTTCACATAACAAAGTATGCGCGTTTGTAATGATTAGTTGAAAAGGCTATAGCTGGGCTAAGGTTATAATACTTTATTTAAAACTACATTCTTAAAAGAATGGTTAGGATTATAAAGTTTTTAGTTTTTTATTATTATTTAATTTATTGAAAAAAAAAAACCTTCGTAGCAATTTAAATGTTTCTTTCCAAAAAAAAAAAAAAATCCTTAATTCTGATTAATAATGAATAGAATTCAAAGAATGATAAATTATAAATTTGAACCTCAGTCTCATTTAGGGAAGTATATTTTGTTATTTAATACGGAGTTAACATTATACAAGATGTGTTTGGCTTTCCTCTAATGCATTTGAACACTAGAAGTGAGACAGAAGTGACATTTGTCTTAAAATGGTCATTTGCATTCTCGTGTTCTATTTTATATCCTTGTGCGCATGATGCAAATCTCACCCATAACATAAGATAGGATACATACCAACTTAGAGTCTAATGATAAATAGTTTCATATAAATAGTCTAAAAAGTTAGACAAGACTTCATCACGCTTAGTGCATAATTTTTTATAGAAATATTAGCACGATTTATTATAATTAAAATATAATAAAATGATATTAAGAACAAATCTAAATGTAAATGATGTTACTATAATAACAATAAGTCATATCAATAATTGTGAAAATATATATATTAGGTCCAAAATGTCTATATTTTATATTCATTGTATAAATTGTCGCTTTTAATTTTTGCTTTATTGTTTTTGGATATCCCCTAATTGAGTGCTCACCAGATGACTTGACAGAACAAAACAAGTGGGCCCCTCCACTCCACACCAATAGCAAAATAAATATGTTAAAAAAACCTACAAATGTGGTCAAAAGTAATCTCCAATTTTATACACCCAACATTTTGCTTAGTCAGAATTTTAATCGATAGGTGCCATCATTTGTTCGAGGCACGTGTGTAATGATATAGGAGGGCCTACTTCATTTCCAAAATGTTAATCATGTTAAAGAATCCAATATGGTAACCCCAACCCAAAACTTTCATTTTGTAATTATGTTGTCTATGTGTCTCCTAAACCTAAAAAAAAGAAAAAGAAAAAGCAAAGTAGAGTAGAGTCTAACACAGTAACACTACAAACCTTGCCACGTGAATAGCCATCCAATTTTTACGTTGATAATTTGACTAAATTGGGTATAACTTTCAGGGCCATAAAGTCAAAAATATGAAAGAAAATGTAAGAAAAGAAAAAAAATAAAAAATAAAAACGTTAACTCAATTAATAAAGTATTTTATAGTTAAATATGAGATTTATGTTCAATTCTCTGCTTATACTAAAAATTATTTTGTGTTTTGACCTAATGATAAAGAACAATTATCATAGAGTAGATGCCGTAAGCTTGAAATATTATTATATTTATATAAATAAAAAAAAGGATTTACAAGTTAATTGTATTTCATTTCGATATTAACAATGCATTTATCTTTCATTATTCTGTCAGGAAAAGAAATTAGCTTCAGAGATAGCACAAAAGTTCAAATTCCAGAGGAAACAGATACGAAGGGTGCAGAGATTAGTCAAGAAATGCCACATGCTTTGGTCATGTTGAGGCTTATACTAATTGTGGTTGGACGGAAGCTTTCTCGCAACCCAAATACATACTCAAGTGTATTAGGGGTTTTGTGGTCTCTAATCTCATTCAAGTGAGTAGGTTTATTTGGTTTATATTTGATTAGGTAAATGCATTATATTTTCAAATTAAATAAACCAAGAAAATATATAAGTAATCTGAAACACACACATTGAAGTCATCCTTATCAACTTAAACTCAATGGAAAAAAAAAGAAAAAAAGTCATCCTTTTCAACTGACATATACCTTTGTTTTATCAAAGTGGTGTCATGAACCCCAAGTCAAATAGATATTGTAAAATGAAGGAATATAATCATTTTCATTTCACTTCAAAATAGAAAGATATTTTTTTTGTTGAAATATGGACAAACGGAAGTCACTTAGACAAATCGTTTGATCTACTCAGTGGATGTATTCCATCAACATCGATTATTTCCTGCTCGAGGAAGTGTGCAATTAATCGTTCATGTCTTGTGTTTGAAATTGATTACTGAAAAAAGATTTAGATTGTGCAATAATGAGAGTAAAACAAGAATACTTACCTAAAATATATTATCCTTTAAAGAGTGTTCAAATTGTTATGATAATTAAAATTTCAAATGATCTTAACAGTATCATTATATTTAGATTTATAATATTTAATTTGAATCGTCAAATATACTATTTCAAATTGAGAGGATCATTTATTTATTTTTTTTTTTTTGAGAGAGAGAGATTACTGTCTCCCAAATATTACATTTACTGTTGCCTATTTATTCAGAAGAATTAGGCCATGAAATTCCTAGTGGCATGTACAATCTTTTATCATACATGAAAATTTTTAATGAATAATTATATATGTAATTATGTCAATCATAACAAGGTTTTTTTTTTTTTTTTTTGGATCTTGCAGATGGAATGTAGGGATGCCCAGTTTGGTGAAATACTCAATAAAAATAATATCAGATGCAGGTCTCGGAATGGCCATGTTCAGTTTAGGTATGTTATTATGTCAGCATAATATATGACAAACGCAACATACAGACATTTCATACATTTGTTTGCACAAACTTGGTCATAATCACATGCACACTTCAAAATTCATAATATTTTCATGTTGGGCATGAGATATACCAAAATTGTATTTTGATAAAAATAGTGTTTATTATTACACACAACTTAATTCACACATTTTAATTCACACATTTTAATACGCAATTGAAAAAGCAACTGAAATCGTGATCGAATTTAACTTTTTGATAATGAGCTATTGGTAATTGCTGCAGGGCTGTTCATGGCCCTCCAACCCCGGATTATTGCTTGTGGAACAAAAAGGGCAATAATAGGGATGGTGATCCGCTTCCTTTGTGGGCCCATAATAATGTCAGCAGCATCGGTTGCTGTTGGATTAAGAGGTGTAAAACTACATGCTGCCATTGTACAGGTACCATATATGATATGCACAACTGAAGAATATATATACATGCATGCTTATTTCTTGTATGTATGTACCTATTTTTTTGGACAGTACACTAGAAAGAGAGAGAGAGAAAAGAAGAATATGCATGTATATGTTTTTTACGGGTGGGAAACATTTCTGTTGGGTATTTGATAATGTTATTACTGAATCTCAGGCAGCTCTTCCACAAGGGATAGTACCATTTGTCTTTGCAAGGGAATATGGGCTTCATCCCGACATTTTGAGTACAGGGTAAGTTAGATGAACTCTGATTTTGAAGAATTTTCACCTACGTTTGTGAATAATAATATTGATATATAATAGAGTTTTATATCCAAGATAACATTGGATTAAAAAAAAAAAAAAAAAAATCTTGAGAGAGTTTTTAAAATTTGCTTTAAATTCATCAATAGCACCATGTGCATTGGAAAATACTCGGCAACCAGGTATATTTACTTTTAGCTTATAACAAATAAGATTGCACTACATTGGCCACCCTGACTTTTCTTTTAACCGAATGAAGAAAATGCTTGTTTCTTTATTTCTGAGGCATGTGATTGGAATCTTGCCACTAAATCCTGCTTGAATGCCTAGAATTTATATAGGCAACTCTAGCTACACTAAGAATAACCCTAAAAGCTAAGGGAATGCGGATTATATATTGTAGGCGCAATGGGGATGCCTTTTGTGTAATTCAGTTGCTTCTTTTTGATATCCTAACCTTCATCACCACTTTACCATTACCCCACCAGTAATAAATCTCATTGGAAACCCCTAATGGCTCTAGTAAGTACCATGTTTCAAGTTGTAGGGTTATAGGATTTCCTTTATATTGAATAATGTTGTCTAATTTCACATGCATGTTAAAAAAAAAAACAAAAAAACTACTGAACTTTTAACCTACCCCACGCTACATAATGCAGCCCTAGAATATCATACACCAAGGATCTGCCTAGCTAGGAAATGAATAATTAACTAGGAAATTGTGGAGACACAATAATTTGGACATAACATAACTATATATGTGATTTGTGACTAGAAAGTCATTTACCTTTTGTTTCTTGACCTTTTACTTTAGTTATCCAATTAACAGGTGAAGTCCTTTTTACATTTGTATATTAGACTTAGGAATAGGATGATCCGTATGAAGATTATTTTGTAGCTGAAAACTTACGTTTCATTGGCAGAATGGCAGTAACTTCAATATTTTCCAACGATCATGTGTTTGACTTCTGTTTATTTTCGATAGCTTAATTATTTTATATAGTATTTATCAAAATATATAGTTTTTGGTAACATTTATGTTAAATGTGTTACAAAAAGCTAAAATCCAATTTATTTTAAAAATAGTAGTATTTATTATACACACCTTAATGCACACATGCATTTTTCTACACAATTGAAAAAGCAACTGAAATCGTGACTTGAAGTCATGATTTCAAAGTTAGAAATAAATTGTGACTAAAAGTCACGATTTCAGTTGTTTCTTTTTCAGTTATATGCAAAAGTGTGTGCATTAAGATGCGCATAGTTATCTTTTGCTAATTGTTTTGGGTAATTGTAATTTCAATGAAGAGACTATGATACTCTATATATAAATCTTTCTTTTGCAGGGTTATCTTTGGAATGTTAGTTTCATTGCCTGTAACACTTCTCTACTACATATGCATGGGTCTATGAAGAAAAAAGATGAGGATTAGAAAGTTTGAATAAAGCATATATATATTGGAGCATCCAAAGTATTACGCACCTAGTAGCAAGCAATTAAGCAAGGAGTTCAACGAAAAGTACCATGTCCCAACAATATCATACGTCCCTCACCACCGACCATTTATATATGTGCATATATGGTCGGCCCCATAATGTTGGATCTGGCCAACATGCCATATCATTACATTAGCTAGATCAATGCTCCGTAGCATTTTCCTATTTATTGTAATCAAGAAAAAAAAAAAAGATTGACTTGCGTAGTGGATATATTATCAAAAGCCAAAAGGCTATTAATTAAGGTCAAACTAGAATGTGACAAGATCATATTTATATATATTAGGGTTTTCATGCTCCTGGGGTGACTGTCCTATAGTACATAGATTAGTGGTAGCCGAAAGGGAAAGGGAGTATCATGACCTATGATTAAGGTAGGAGACTTATTTTCTTTTAAAGTTGTGGCAACCAAAGTATGTTTTATTCATGAAAAAAAAATAAAAAAACAAAGAGAAAAGTGAAAAGAAATTTATGTCATTTCCAACTTCTGTTTTTGTTTTTTCAAAATCCCGTAGCAATCATTGTTATACTGTGCAGGATTTTGATTTTCACATATTTACGCTTTTTTTTTTCATGCGTTAAAATGTAAATATTCTCACATTAATTATGAATGTGTGTAAAATAGTGGATGTAAATGAATGTGAAAAAATATTTTTCATAGGGTATTGGATGCTATCTCCCTAATGGTCCATTTGGATTGAGGGGGAAGGAGGGAGAGTAGAGTAGGAGGGAGAGTAGAGTAGAGTAAATTTGGCTCAAAATTAGTTTTTTTTTAGCTAATTCTACTCTACTTCCCTCCACTCCCTCTCATTCCCAGTGGCGATGCCACGTGGTGTTCAAGGGTTCAAATGAACCCCCTGACTTGTGATTTTTTTTTTTTTTTACATATAACATTTTAAAATATTTTTGTTTTGAATACCTTAAAATAAAAATTTGAACCCCTAAATTAAGTCCAAAGAACAAATCAATTCAATACTAAAATTTATCTTGGCCTTCTTAAACAAAAAGAAAAAACCCAACATCAAACCAATTTGATATAAAATCTCAAGAAAAAAAAATAGCAAGTCCAACAACAAAAATTAGTAATTTGTTGATCTTAAATCTCAGAAAAAGACAATTAAATGAGCTGTAAAGTGTAAACACTAAAAGAAAATTAAGTGTGCGATAGTGGAAGTGGGACGTGAGACAGTGAAGAGTGAAGACATATTTTTTAATGATTGTATTGTTGCGTTGAATTCTTAATAGAGTAGTGTAAAAAACACAACAAAATTCTTCTTAATGAATTACAAAGACCTGTAAGTTGTCACAATTGAGTTCAATTGTTAAATAAAAGAATTGAAAAGAGTAAAAACAAAAACTAATAAATAATGAATTAGAGTATTCTAAGTAATAATAATTAAAATTCACTTAACAACAATAACTAATAACTTTATTATAGTAATAGAGAATAGATAATTTACAAGATTTAATCTTAGCAATAATAATTAATATCTTCATTATACTAGGAAAACATATGCCCAATGAATTTATAATTTATCTTTAATTCTTTTGCTAATACTATGAATAAATTTTTGATAAGGAAGTCACATATACCGCAAGATTTATCTCCTATCTAAGATTTATTATTTAAAAGAACTCGTGTTGACTTAAAAAAATCTTCCTTTGGATCATAGGGTTACAAAAGATTTCATCAATATTATCATAATGATCAAGATGAAAAAAAATTATTTACTAAGAGCTCCTTATCTATCTCTTCAACACGAATTAGAATGACCTCCTAAAAAATATTCTTGGAGTCGTCACTGCTCCTTTCCCCTCCATCCAAATGGACCCTAAAACTTTCATGAATGAAAAAGAGAAAATTTTGGCTTAAAATTCAAGCTTTGTACGAGATGAAGCAATATATCCTAAAGAAAAGGGAGGCATAAGGATTACATGTGCACAAAGCCTATGACAAGAGAACTTCCTTGCGGAAGAAGTCTTCGAACATAATAATTTTGTTTGTTTAGCTGAAAAGTATCTTTAGCTTCAAAATAGACTATTTATTGTCAAACATTCACGCCTACCAAATTGGACCTATATTTGGATTAGATACCCCCAGAGCAGTGAATATGAAAAAAAAAATCATTCTAGAGGGACGTCAATCAGCAACTGAAATAGATTAATTTGTTTCTTTGCTAATTAGGTAAAATCTCAAAAAATGCCAATGTATTTGTAATTGAATTGACACCTCCCTCATTCTCAAAAAAAAAAAAAAAAAAAAAAAAATTTTGACACCTCCCTATGCACAAAGTGCTTGGAAGTTTAGGAAGGGAAATGGTTCTAATTGTGAGGTTAACAGCATGTTTTAATTATTTTCTAAAAAAGAAAAGGGAAAAATCCAAAAAGAAAATTCCTTGCTTAGAAATTAACAATACTTACAAATTTTATTATCAAATAAAGTACATGTTGTATACTGCTAGTTGATGCAACGGAAAAGGTAAATGGTGGTTAAATTAATTAGTCCAAAGGAGGTCTTCTGTCTATGTTGGGCCACCTGGGTAATTTACTAATTAATACTAACAATACCGAAAAGCCCAAGATATTGGGTAGCGATTACCTTGATATAATAAGTCTCAAGACATTCTATTGTCACAACCGCCCTTATTGGGTAAAGTGGTACCTCCTCTTGTCATGAGAGCATGGAGGAATCCATGGGCTCACATATTCAAACCCTGGAAGGTGGATTTGGGGTGGGGTTTAGGATATTAGGATTTCTAACTATATCACCCAAAAAAAGAAAAAGAAAAATGAAAGAGGCATTTAATGGAGGGGGTGGTAATTGCATGCATTACCATCATAGAGAAAAACTCAATGAGTAATTACTTAGAGGAGGCGAAGCCAGTGGGTGAGGTGTTCTCCTCCCCATCATGACCTTTGATCAACCCTACAACTATTGTACAAAGATCAAAGAGGCCATCAATAGTGGTTACATAAATTGTGTTGTATATTTTGATAAATATACGCAGGTTGTAATATTAGAAGTTGGATGAACAAGAATCCAATTGTGAAAGTGGGGAAAAACATTTTTGCAAAATCTCAATCGAGTGAGATGTTGAGCAAGTGAGAGGCGAGTCTCTATATGGCTCTCTGTTTGAAATGCTGAAGAGTTGGGTTGACCGAAATGACAGGTGAGACTCTTTGTGAGTCTTTGTCTATGAGTTGGGTCAGCTGAAGTGCTAGGTGATAAATGAGTGAACCAACCTGACTTGAAATTTTGCATAACTTGCTCGAGCAAGTGTTAGGCAAGCCTAAAATAATGTTTTTTTTTTTTTTTTTGCAAAATGTTTTGAGATTTTTTAATCTATTTGACATGGTTTCACATGTCCAACGGCCAAAAGATGGTTCCGACTATTTTTTGAAAGGGTTTAACACCTATTTAGTGTCCTTTCATGGTGCCTATTCATTTTTATTTTTATTTTTATTTATTTTTATACAAGATAGAGATTCTACTTTAGCTTAATCTAAGTGTATATGTGTGTGAAGTTAGCTTCTGAAAACTTGAACTCCGACTTTTACCCCTTACACCCTACAAGCACTTATACTTGTGCAGTGGTTGGTGCCTATTCATTTGAATCCTCATTACATCTATAAATAGAGACACATTTAGTTATTTCCTGCAAGATATATAATATTTTTCTACAAAATACATTATATAAGGAATTTCTTGAGTATTTTCAGAATTGCTATTTGCAAATACTCAAACTTTGTTGCATCTTGTAGACTGATTGCTTGTAACCCTTAGCAAACTCTTTTAAGTGGGGGCAATTCAAGTCTTAAAGACAGCAACTATGCGTCTCAAAGCCTTTAATCTTTGTTCTCCCCTTCCCTACTATCCCCAACATATTGCAATGAGAGAGACTTCAATCCAAAAAGACATTTGAAAGAGGGACTAGTAACAACCCTAAGCCATCCAACCAAGCCAAAGTTAGTGTAGTTTCCACCCAACACAACTCCAACCCATGAAGAGTGTCACCAACTTAGGAATGTTCTTATCCTAAGACTTTGAAAACCTAATTAAGAAAGAATGCACCCCTCAATCCTACTTCTTTACTCAACCTAATACCCCAACATTGGAACATAAGTGAATACTTCCACTATCATCAGAAATCTGGCCATAAGACAACGAATTTCTTTAGACTCCTCCACGAGATTGAGGACCTTATAGACAACAACATCATCCCTCGCCCTAATATCCTAGACAAATCCAATGTCCACCAAACCCTTGAGTCCACTGCTATTGAGTCTCGCTTTCTTGAACACTAAAACATGAAGGAAATGAGAGAGGAGACACAATACTTCTTGAGTTTGATCTTACCAATCATGGACACCTTCATAATGGGCCTCCAAGAAGAGATTTAGGGAGAAAATGAAGGCATGGGATAGCTATGAAGATGTTAGGGAGATAATACCTTGTAGAAAATCCAATTGAGTAGTTAATATAACACATAATGATACCATTTAACCCAAAATTTTAAGCCAATGACTTTGGGTCTAACTATGTTATATTTAGCCATTCTCTCTTAACATTATTGTTCAATGTGAGTCCTTGCCTCCCTTTGAGCCACAAATAAGTCCTACTAACTCCCCGTTACTTATGAGATTTTTCATTCACAAGCTTGTTATCCATGGGCTTCTCATATGCTATCCATGGAAACCACATGTTAACTCTGCACGTTCATACATAGGAACTACGCATTTCCATGTCCATGGAACCTATCGCCACATGTGGACGAGAGCACATTGCCAAATTAAGTAAATTCTCTATGTAGATTTATCTTCTTTCTTCTTTAATTTTTGCGTAAATAGTGATAAATTACTAATTGTCCCAAAAACTTAAATTGTTAGGAAATTGTGAATTTAATAACTTAATCATAATTCTAACATTCCTCCTCACGTGTGGGTACAAACTCCCCTTTAATAAGTGGGGCCCAACACGTGAGATTTTTAACATTTTTTTTTTTTTTTTTTTTTTTTTGAGGAGCAAGATTTTTAACATTTTAAATGGGAAGTAGAGATAAGATAAAAATTTTCTGCTTTGATACCATGATAAATTACTATTTGTCCCAAAACTTTAAGCTATTAAAAATGTTGAATTTAACCACTTAACCATAATTGAAATGAAAAGATTATTTCACATCAGAATAATTAAAGAGGGCAAGAAACGTGGAGGACTCCACTTTAAGTTTAAGCCACCTCATTTAGATGTTGACCGCGTAGGAAGAAATTTGGAGGTGGAGTCGGAGCTAGAGAAAGGCTTTAAAGTGAAGAATTGATTCTGAAGCAAAACTAAAGAGTAAAGAGAGGCCATTGAACATTTCTATCTGGGGCCTACTCATAGCTTCCCTAAAAGGAAGTAATCCTTGAGAGTTGAGACCACCCCAGCACAAGTAATAGTAGCCTCGATCTTGATGGGGTTAAGCCCTAAGGCTAGACCGTCACTTTCTCTAATGAGGATCTTCAATCCCAACTCCCAAGTCCAACCACATTGAATCGTTGTATGTGTGTGAAGTCTTGAAATTACAATACACAACAATTCTGATCTAAATTTATATCCGTTTACGCATTGTTGCCAAATTTGGGGTATCCAAAGAAGACTCTCCGACCTTGAAAACCTATTACAATAGCTGTCGTGGGGTTGTAGGAAACAATTTGCATATAGAAACCATGACTGAGTTCCAAATCATGGTCAATACGGCTAACTATAACATGTTATTGGGGAGAGCTTGGCTTGGTAGTCCCTTTCACTATCCAACAAAAGATCAAATTGTTGTGAAAGAATAGAGGCCTAACCATAGACGGAGATGGGGGACTTAATTGCCCCTGTATATGGAGAGATGAAAGAGGCCAACAAACTCCATTTGAACGGTTTTGAGTTTATACAAATTATCAAATACTAGGTAGAGAAGGAGAAAATTATCCATGATTATATATGTCTATTTCTACAGCTTCACTGTTGCCCACATCATGAAGACTCTGGGATACATGCCAAGCACGGGACTAGCAAAAAGGAATTACCATGTCCATGAATTAATCAAAAAAACAAAAAACAAGTCCATGAATTCCCCAATTTCAAGGCTTAAACTGATAGGAAAGGATTGGTATATAGAGAGGGAATGGAGGAAAACCCTAGAAACAAGTTTACCACCCTAAACGGTAATTTTCATCAAGGAGGCAGAGTCCTTTTCAGTATTGTGAATTTCCTAAACCATGGAAGGATAGAAGGGAGATTATTGGCTTGGA
This sequence comes from Notholithocarpus densiflorus, assembly GCA_030021035.2. Classification (NCBI taxonomy): domain Eukaryota; kingdom Viridiplantae; phylum Streptophyta; class Magnoliopsida; order Fagales; family Fagaceae; genus Notholithocarpus; species Notholithocarpus densiflorus. The sequence continues at coordinate 23,150 of JARYZH020001354.1, forward strand.
CTAGAGGTAATTTTTAGTGACAAGCTCAATTTAGAAGACAAAGTGTCATACGAATCAAGGACAGAAGACTAGATTCAGAACATAGAGAATAGACCCTGAAGCCCTACACCTACTCTCTCACCCAAACAAGATAAGGATGTGTTGGCCATCACCATATCCTAGCCAAGACCTAACTACTTTGATCACACACTATATGGGCAAACTAGTACGAGTTTGGAATAAAATTGTGAATGTCAATATTAAGTCCTTTGAGTCTATCCAAGAGTATCTCATCAAGTTCGTGTATGAGAATCTTAATATGGTTTCAAATCCAATCAATGAAACTAAACTCTTAGATTCAAATAACTAATTTGAAACTTTTCTATGAGCAAATACAAGAATACAAACTTTGATTAAACCTACAGAAATGCACTTTTGGTGTCACCACTGGCAAAATACATGGTAAGTAACAAGGGCATTGAAATGGAATCGGAAAGTGAAGGCCATCAAGGAAATGCTAGTGCCCAATAATCAAAAGAAAATAAGTAAATGCTAGTAAACATACATCATAAAAACTCAATCAATGTTCAATCAAAAAACCATTCTAACAATTTACAAAGTATAAATTGCATTGCTTGACCGCCATGTTTTGTTCAACACATGAGATGACATTTTCTATGCATCAATTATCCATTCCTATCATTAAACAATGGCGCTCCACTGAATCCAAACAATATGAAGTCTAAGATTATCTAGCCCTTCAACTTCGATTGCCTGAACTGCCACTACCTTAGTATCCAATGCCATTAACTTCTCATAAGAGAACTCGTTAGCATACTGCAAGTACAATTCATTCTTAAGTACCTTTCACCTTTTACCTGCTCCATGGTTGTCTTGGCAAGATGGAAGAGAATCTTTAGTATCTAAACAAGCAAAGAAATTATTGGTGAAATGTTGTAACAAACGCGCGCGCGCACGCGAACACACACACGGAGAGGGGAAAATCTTAAAAGGGGAAAAGAATGCCAAAAGGCAATTATTACCATTTTTTCATTATCCCATACCTAATTTCTTTGTTAGGAAACTATTTATTAGAAATTCTCAACCTAGGACGCGGGAAGCATACAGAACAAAATACACTCTAAAACACTTCCCAGCACCTATGTTCTGGAAAATGTGTAAATATCAAAAAAAAAAGAAAGAAAAGGAATCAGGAAAAATCAGCCCCACAAGGGAGTCATAACATTCTTTAGGAAAGACAAACTTAATGAAGTTCCCATAACACATTTTAGAAAGAACTAGCTAAAACCTCAAGGGTGTCATTCTAAATGCTGCTATATGTGATCATTCTTAAATTGTAGGGACTAAAAGTGGTCACTTTAACTTCAAGGACTAAAACTGCTCATAGAATAAAGTATACAGACCAACAAGGTATTTACCCCAATTTTTTGAACATGAAGTCGGTGCTTATTGAAAGGAAAAAATATATCAAATTGAAAGTGCACCAAACTAAAAATTTCCTATTGGAGAAAAGATATATAAAGACCAAATACACTATGGATGGAAAAAAAATTATATATATATATATATATATATATTATCTGCAAGTAAAACCATTTCTAATTTTTGTTTCATAGAGCCTAAACATAGGAGATGGTAACAATTTCAACTGTAGCCACATCCTGACACTATATATTTGTTGTCTCCCTTAAAAGAATAATTTCCCCCTCAATTCTCAACACAGCTGAAAAATAACTTCATCTATAATATATTCGTTCTTCATAATTAAACAATCACTCTATAGGGACATATACACAAAAAACCTCTGCTAGAAGATATGACTTGAGAGTTTAATACCACATTGCACATGGAGAAATACTGTCTATCATAGACAGAATAAGATTTGTTATTTACTCTAAAAGGCAAAAACTAAAGGGATACAGTGTGGAAATTTCCAACTAAGTTTATATGTCGAAAATAGGCTGGTTCTGAAAAGTAAAAGTACAAAGCAAAAAACAGTCACCATTAAAACATTAGCCATACAAGCCAAGTAATTTGTATACAGCATGAATAAAAGAAGCCTCTTTAATGACCAATAAATTATGCATTACATATAAGTGAGTTAATTCAATCCATTTAGTAACAAAACAGAAAAACCAAATTTTCATGAGATATTTTTATTTATTATATTAAATAACAATGATATATGTGCACCAATCAGCAAATGCTCTACCAATAGTGAATTCTACAACACCGAAACTACAACAAATACATTCGAGAGAAAGAAAAAGATGTTCTGATTTTGTGTGATGGATGCATGTCAAAACTTGTGGAGAAGTCAAAACTATGAAGTTTGATAAAATCATCAAGACTCTGGTTACTTTCCTGTAAAAATATGGAACATACAGGTCACCAATCTCAAATACGCCGCCGCCATTCTCTCTCTCAAACTGAGGTTTCTCTCTCCATCGGTTTCTTGGATGATATTAATGAACTAAAACCTTTGGTCAAATGAAAAACATTTAGAATATCACAACAAAGTAAAATTTGCAATCAAAGCTTAAGCCATTGGAACTAATTCAAGACCAATCGAAAATCATTGACCAAAACAACGGAGGAGGGGAACTGTATTGGAAAATATCTTCATAGGGCAAGAGAAAAAAAAAAGTTTAATTACAAGGAGTATGCAGCATCAATAGAGAGATTGAAGCAGTCCAAGCGGCCCCCGGCAAATAAATTTGTGCCACACTGGAGAAGTATGGTACCTGATACATAAGTTTCAACAACCATGGAAATAATACTCTGTAAATTGGTTTTGGTAATTTTGTTATTAACGTGCGTTGGGGGAGGTTGTTAGTTCATTTAACAGCAGACAAACAGAAGCATTGATTTGGCACATGTGTGAAGTTAAATGAGTAAATTGGCTAAGATAAAAGTTTTGGGGGTGCTAGGGCATTTTTTTCCTAGTTTTATATATAAAACTCATATCATAATGAAAAGCCTGTTGATGTGGTTTAAAAATTGTTTTGTTTTGTTTTTTTCCTTTAGCCCCCCTGCCCCCTCTTTTTTTTTTCGTTGGAAATTTTTTTCGAATTTGATATAACTTCAAACAAAACATGAGCATTTAAGATTTGATCTGTCAAAGAGTAGGCCATTATGATATAACTAAGATTCCAGAGTCTTGGACTTTATCAATTCATATATTAGAAACCAATCAAACCGTTATTTATATAGATAAAGATCCCTGGCAAATACTAGAGCCAACCCATAACTATCACAGTTCATATTATAGGATGAACAGTAAAAAAGATATTAACTTTCAAAGAGAAGCCCTTCTTCTCAAACCTGCTGCTAATCTCACTGACTTGAAACATAGATAATTGCCTTAGAAAACTGAACTTCGTCTCTGAAACAAAAAAATTGCACACTATAAAATGAAATATACACAATGAAATAACAAGTTACTATCTCAGTTTCCAAAAGGAGGGGAAAAAAAAAAAACTGAATCAACCAAAACTAGTTAATTTACACATTAAGCTGTAAAATTTTTCATTTAGTGACAAAACAGAAAAACCAAGTTATCATGACTTTTTATTAAAAAAAATTGAATTGCATAACAATGACACATGTCCTTCAATTAGCATATCCTCTACCAGTTGTGAATTCTACAAGGGCGAAACTACAGCAATTACATTCAAGAGAAGAAAAAATGTTCTGATTTTGTTTGATGGATGGGTGTGATGCTTACCAATCAATATATATATGGAAATCATTTTATAAAACTCATAAAATTATGCCATCTAAATATTCATTTCGTTAATCATAATGACAAGCCTGTCCATGTGGTTTAAAAATTGGTTTAATCATAATAAAAAGCTTTTTTTTTCTTTTTTTTTTTTTTTTTTTTTGAGAATCTATCATAATAAAAAGCTTGTGAGTGAGCAGCAACCATACAACTTCTTCATTGTAGGACACAAAGTTAATCCAATATTTGGCATCATTAAGATATACGAAGAGACAATAACTGCGCAACAAACATAGAAATGTTAAAAAAATGATCATAAGATGTCAATGTACATAATTCAAAGGATCCTACCGCAACATTGAATGAATATGTCACCTAGCAGTCTTCTTCCCACCAGAACAGAAACCGAAGTACTACCTGAAAAACTTCTTTAAACCCATCTGCAGATCTGCCATGGGCTTATACCCAAGCTCCCTCTGAGCCAAGCTGATATTTGCACTCGTAAACTACATGTCATATACAGCCAACCCAATACCAAAAGCTTCTTTCACAACAAATTCTTGCAGCATAGTCTTAGTGATTTATTATTATTATTATTATTATTATTATTATTATTATTATTTTTTATGAGGAATTCCCTCAAGGTATGGGCCAATGGCACTACCCCTGAGGAGCAAAACCTGGATGCCTACATACCCCACTGAATAGGCATCAGATAAATTGCGAAAAGCCTCAGCTAGGAGTCGAATCAAAGACTTTTGGGCTTACAATTAGTCTAGGCACTCTCTCTTACTGCTGGGACACCCTAGGTGGGGGCTTATTATTATTGGTAAATTACACACACCCAATGGTGTTGAACTCATGACCTCACCCTCCACCTAGCACTTGCAGTGGGAGAAGGTTCCAATCGAGCTAGAACTCATTAGAGGCATGGTCTCATAGATTAGAAATCAAATATATACAGACTTGCAAAATTCATAAAAAATTTTCTATCTATTTAAGGTGCACCAAGAAAAACAATAATATGAAATTGAAAATGGATAGTGACTAAAAAATTTGTGTTTACTCCAAGTTCTTTTGGTGGGACGAGGGGGAAAATAGATTTCACCTAGAAATGTAAAACAAGAAGCACAAGTTATGATACAATTTACATAAATATATGGCAATCTTATACTTTGTTATTTGATTTCCAAAACACGTCATCAAATACTGACCAGTTGAAATATTTAGGAATCAAGAAAAAACTCATCAACTTAATAAAAAAAACAAGAGTAATTTAGTCTTGGACATTGCACAGCCCTATAGGCTATAGCAAGTATTATAAAATGATGATTGTCAACTCTAGCAATGTCTTTTACTAACCAATTTGAGATTCAAAGACATTCTAAAACATAATTAGCATATGCCAGCTTTCCCTCTACTTGATCACAAAAGCCATAATCCTAAGAAACCAAAACACTATCAAACAAATAGAAGAATCCCTATCATATGAATGCTATCAAACAAATAGATGGATCGATCAAAGCACAATTCAATATAAAACTTAAGCGAACATGAACATGCTTTGGATTTTTGAGTTTTGAGAGAGAAGAACCTTTCGTTGATTCGGTGAAGTTTTCGACCACGGAGGACTTTCTGTAAAGAGAAATGGATGACCAATTTTACCCCCGTTTGGTTACAGGTTTGGCCTATTCTTGCTTTAGATTTTTAAGCGTAAAATACTATTTTGGTCCCTAAATTTTATCAAAAATTTGTTTTTCATTCCTAAACTTCATTTTTCATTTCTAAACTATTTAAAAGTTCATATTTCATCCATAAACTATTGAAAATGTTTTATTTATGTCCTTAAACATTATTAGAAGTTTGTTTTTTATCTCTAAACTATTGAAAAAGTTATTTTTTTTAATTTTTATTTTTGTTTCTATACTATTCAAAAAACTCTTTATAAAGTTTAGGGATGAAAAAAGAACTTTTTAAAGTTTAGGGACGAAAAACAAACTTTTAATAAAGTTTAGGAACAAAAATAGTATTTTACTCGATTTTTAATATGCCGACTAGATTAGTCGTCTTTGTTGGTTGTACTTTTATATTATACTAGTTTTTTTTTTTTTTAAGAATCTTATATTAGTCCTCTTTTAATATGCATCACACAGTTTTATTTTTATTTTATAAATTTTCTATTTAAAAATAGTTATATTTTAATGTAGTATTTATAATTTAAAATGAGAATTTTTTATTATCTTTATTTATTTCAGAAGAAAAACCAAAAACAACAAAAAGCAAGTGGTAGACAGCGTGTTTGTTTAAATTTAGAAAACACGATTTCACTAGGTGTTTTATGAGAAAACAGTGAACAATTTTTTAAATATTGAACAGAAAATAATTTATGCAAAAAAGAGAGCGAACAATTTCTTAAATAATGCTGAACAAAAAATAATTTTATGCAAAATCGTAGAAATTGTTTATACAGAAAACAGTTAACAATTTTTATGAGGAAACAATGAACAATTTTAATTAATGTAGAAATTAGATTCATATTTCGAAATTAAAATCTCTATATTTTACAATGCTTCTATTTAAATAAATAAAAAAAACATAAAAAAAAGCTACAATGAACAATTTTAATTAATGTAGAAATTAAATTCATATTTCGAAATTAAAATCTCTATATTTTACAATGCTTCTATTTAAATAAATAAAAACATAAAAAAGCTACTTATTTTTATCTTTATGTTTATTTGTTGTTTATCCCCAAACAAAGAAAAAAACAAAACAAAAAAAAAATTTACACGGTACTCGAGTTTGGTAAACTCGAGTACTGTAGATTTTTTTTTTTTTTTTTGCATTTTATTTATAAAAGGTACTCGAGCTTGGTATACACGAGTACTGTGTTGCATGGTACTCGAGTTTACCAAGCTCGAGTACCACATAATTTTTTTTAATCACACAAATCCAACTCAGCAGTGCCACCGTGGCAGAACTGATGAGGAACTCGAGTTTCTGAAACTTGAGTTCTGGAAAAAGTGGTACTTTGCTATTTATTTCCGAAACAGTGTTTTTTTGCTAAAAATTTCCAAAAAAGGTGATATTGGGCCATTTTGGCCCGTTAAACATATATTATTAAAGATTAAAAATGACTTTGTATTTTTGCTTAATTTTTTTTTTTTTGAGAGAGTTTCAACCTATGGCGTCCGCTCCTGATGATAGCTCTTTATCATTAGACCAAGACACCAATCAGTTTTTGATGTAGGCGGAGATTGAACCCCAGATCTCTTATACAACCATCAGAGACTTTACTAGTTAAGTTAAGTATCTATTTAAGAATAACAAGTACAAGTTTGTAGACAAAAGCTAAAATCTAAATAAAATAAGTATTTGCTAA
>JARYZH020001355.1:0-31356 GCA_030021035.2 Notholithocarpus densiflorus
AATAATATATTTTGAAGAGAGAGAGAGAGAAAATGAGACAGTGGAGAAAGGAGACAGATTTTTGTAGGTAGAATAAAATAATAATTTTTGGATTTAGAATGTTGCTACAGTACCATTGCAAATTTGCGATGGTACTGTAGCAGTATTGCTCTAGCATCTGTATAGCTAGTGAGAAGCCCAAAAAACATAAACATGCAAAGGCAGAGAATCATTCCTTTGGATATAGCCATTGTGGTAGGACCGTAGGAGGAAGTGATAGTCTCAAAATGCCTATTTTTTACTTTAATTGATAGCACGGGGCCCTGGAGTTTTTCCAAATCGGAACGTTGAATTTTATAAGGAAACTTTTCCTAAATTAGGCTTGCATTACTGAACCATTCTTGTTTGAGAGAACCTAAAATTAGTGTCTGGATTGTCTTATTGACATTTGACCCTTTCAATTTTGTGGTGTTTAATGTTAACAGAAAATGTGTGAATAAATACAGAGATTTTATTTATTTATTTTTTAGAGAATTTCAATCTATGATGCCTGCTCCTGATATTTGCTCTTAATCATCAGACCAAGACATTTAATTGGTTTTTGGAATAAATTAAGAGATTTAAAAAGGGAATTGTATTACACTTTGTGATTTTTTCTTTTAACTTATTAAGGCTTGAATAAAGTGTTCATTTCTTATATATATATATATATATATATATATATATATATATATACACACACAAACATAATCTATAATATTATAACGAAATTCCCCTATTTGGGTTTAATCATTTTGAGTACCAAAATATTCTCATACAAATTCTAAAATTAGATACCTTTTAGCTTAATTTTATTTCCTACAAAAGACAAAAAAAAGGTTAAAACAGTCATTTAACTTTCTTCAAATTTACCGAAATTTTTGCTGCCAATAACAAAAGCCACTGCCCACATACGTTTCATTCCATTTGAAAACAAATACTTAACAGACCACTTCTTTAAAAAAATTCTATTTTTTATCTGTATATTAGAAGGATTCAAAAAGTTAGTTACATGTTAGTTATCTCTATATATTAGGAGAATTCAAAAAGTTAGTTACCTGTTAGTTATTTGATGTCTAAATTTTCTAAATAATCCCTAATCTTTACAATACACTATTTTAGACAAATAAATAACTTAGGGTCATAAGTATATTAAATTTAATAATTCAATGATATAATTTTTTTTTAATTGCTCCCTCCTTCCTGCTCACGTTCGGCTCCTTGCCCTTCAAAATAGGCCACAACTATCTGTAATGCCAAAAGATCCAATTTTTAAATCCACTTAAAATTCATAACACAATACAAGCCTCATAACACGCGCTTCGCGCGTGCAATGAGGTTTTTTTTTTTTTTAAGGTGACGTGAGTATTCTTTTTTTTTTTTTTTTTGTTAGGAATTTTTTTTTTTTTGATATAACGTGGGAATGGGTAGTTTTTGTTTTTTGATAGGAACTGTGGATAGTTTTTTTTTTTTTTTTTAAGTTATAAGAAAGTGGGGTAATGGAAGTAGGAAAAAACTTTTTTTGACGTGTTCTTATTTTCCTTTTCTCGATAGAACAACAACCATAGCTACACTACAATTTCCGTAACAAAATTGAACGACATCAAGAGGCCAGGTTAGCCAAATTGTTTTTCTTCTCTCTTGATTTTATTTACTAAAGAAATGTCTTTTTCATTTCCTATTGTTTGATAAGGCCTAATGTTGACCTTCTTTGAGTACTCTCCATGCACGCACTCCCTACATGCATGAGGCTCACCACTTTGAAAACAACAATTTTTGAAGGAAAAAGATTTTGGAAAAGAGGTGGTTTAGAGAAAATGATTCCCTTGGGTTTTCTTTTAAGGAAAGGGGCTTATATCCAAAAATCTCATGGCTTTTATTGAAGAAGTTAAAAGGAAACAAAGTTTGTGTTGAAAACCTTTTTGTGAAAGCAACAATCGTTGAAGAAGGTTTTGGAAGAGAGAAAAATAATTCCCATTCATTTTTCTTTTAAACTAAGGATTTTGGATCAAAAAATCCCATGGTTTTTGTTTAGATGATAAGAGTTTTGAGAAAAAAAGATTTGTATTGAAAACATCTTTGTGAAAACACCAATCTTGAACAAAACAAAAGAAATTATTTAAAGAAAAAGTTTCCATGGATTTTTATTTTAAAGAAAGATGTTTGGAGCCTGAAATCCCATGGTTTTTTTTGAGATGATAAAATTTTTATGAAAACCAAGTGATGTTTTTAAAAACCCTTTTGTAAAAGCATCAATTTTGAAGACCTTTTACAGTGAATGTTATCAAAATAGCTATAGTTTATATTTTAATTTTCAATAATTGCTAAAATAAACTAATTTTCTCAAATTCTGTAAAACTTTTAATTTTAGATTTTGATGCATAGCCATATACTAAAACTATCAATGGACCCAACAAGAAATGGACAAAATTATATGGTGAATGCAAAACTATCAATGCATAGTCAATACTCAGGTTATGGTTGAATTAGCCAAAATTACCAAATTCAAAACTTTTTCTCTCTTTCTCGATTTTCTTGGTAACCAAACATCAAGCTACAGTAAAAGATCGTAGGAGTATCTCAATCTATTTTGAACCATCTAAAATTCAAAAAATCGATTAGTTGCTTAGAAAATGCAGGAACAGAAAATAGCATAGAAATCTCAAATTTCATACTCAAAAGCATCATGAACCATAAAATTGAAAAGTTTTGGTTTTCTTTCATTTTCCTGCCCTTTCTCTTCAACCAAACAGAGAGAGAAAGAATGAAATTTAGGGTTGCTAGGGTTCGAAGATAGTAGATGAGAGGTTACTGTTAGTAAATTGGGGGGTCGCTATGGAGCAATAGGGCTACGAAACGTTGTTGTCAAATCTAATCCATTGGTCCTATTGTTTGCTCCATTAAGAAATTCTCAAAATATATTTTTGGAAAAAATACTCATACACCCCTTAAATTTTAAAATAGTGGTCATTATACCCCTGAACTTTTTTTCTAGCCAATTTACTCCTTGAACTTTGTAAACTTGCCAAATTAACACCTCAGTTGGCTTACCGTTACTACACTAACAGAAAACACACGTGAAGTTTAAAATTCTCAATATCAATCCTCTGAACCTGAATGAAATCTGAAAAGAAGAGAGAAACTTAGAGCGACGATAGACTAGAACAGCTGCTGGCCGCCACATCCCTCCTTCCGGAGCCGGAGTTCTTTGTCCGGCAGTTGATCTCGTCGTTCATGGTCCCACTGCACCGTTCAACCATCCAAATTTGACCCATCGTATAGCTTAAGCTTTAATGTTTATCAAATCTTCTCTCGCCATCTGCGACCAAAAGTAAACCAAGATGAATGGTTTTTGTACCTGTGACAATCAGGATTTAAGTGATATCGTGGGCTTGCTTTGTTTTTCATTTGGGTTTGGTTTTTTTATTTATTTAATGGGATTTTTTATGGTTTTTTTTTTTTTTTTTTTTTTGTGTTGCTTTTGAAAGAGTGGGGCTTGTTGGGTGAGCTAAAGAAGACAAAAATGGAGTATACAACACATATTTCCCAAATAGTAAAAATTTAGGGGGAGGCCGTATTTGATATAGTATACAACGCGCCTTTGATTGCAGATCCATAATAGCAGTTGTACGGCACGGCAGACCATGGACAGCAAGGTCGACTGCAGGGAGGGATGTGGCGGCCGGCATCAATTCTGTTCTATCGTCTCCACATGTGTCTCCTATTTGTGTTTTCTGTTAGCGTAGTAACGGTAGACCAACTGTGCTATTAATTTGGCAAGTGTGTAAAGTTGGAGTAAATAGCCACTACTTCAAAGTTCAGAGAGTGTAAGAGTTTTTTTTTTTTTTTTTTTTTTTTTTTTCTTAGAAAAAACATGTAGTTCTCTTAATAATATAAGTATATTCCTATAAATAAAATAATATATATAAATTTTGAATCACATTAATAGCAATCAGATTAAGTGGTACAAAAAATGTCGTTTGTTTTAACATAAGAATCTATTTCTTTCTATTTTACATAACCACTTTTCAAAACCATTCACACTATATTATCTATTTTATACTCTATTTCATTAAAATATCAATTTTTCTCTCTTTCTTCACATATAACAACCATCATCCACTTTCTTCTTTTGTTCTCATGATACGTAAAAGATAATAAAAAATAATAACTGCAAAATAAATAGTGTCAAGGTGTAAGTTTACGTGATTCTGTAGCTATTGATTGATTTTAGTATTTTACACAATTATACATAGACTTATGTAAAAGACTTTGGCGGTTAGTTGGGAAAATGTAGATTTTTTTCTATTTTACAAAAACTAATGTAAATGCTCTTCAAAAGTTATAGCCTTATAGGCAAAAACATTATGGTCCCAACATTTTGGGGTCACAATCAATTTGGTCCCTACATTTTAAGAACAGTCAATTTGGTCCCTGTTATTTTCAACTTACAATCAATTTGGTCTTTGCCGTTAAATCACTAACGAAAAATGCCTACGTGGCAAACTGTTAACACAATTGGCAGGTCTAATATTAAAAAATTAAATGAGATACTGACGTGTCTTAATTTCAACAGCCAACTCAGCGCTTAATTTTTTTTTTTCTTTTATTGTACGAATTCCTTTCCTTAGAAATTAGAATACGCCACATCCCATCTAAGCTTATCTTGTTTTTCCTTCATACATTTTTCTTTGAGTAAAGTTTCTCTCCAAACTAGTTTGGAGAGAAACCTTACAAACTCATCATATATATTTATATTGAGTGTGAATTTTAAAAATCTAACCGTTAGATTGCATGTTCTTATTACATCCTTAATGCTTACAAAATTTCAAGAAAATCAAAGATCAATTGCTATGTCATCAAATAAATATTATAATTTCAAGTTTTTGTAATTTAAAGTTGTATATAAAAAATAAGTTAATTAATCAAATAATAAATAATAACTGATTTGAACGAAATTTGATATGCATGTTAAGAATATAAGGAACATGAAATTCAACGATTAGATTTTCAAAATTCACACTCAAAAAAGAAATATATGAGAAATTTGAAGAGTTTCTTTCCAAACTAGTTTGAAGAGAAACTTTATTCTTTTTCTTTTATCTTGATTTTCCTTCATCTCATCTCTAAGCTTATCTCTCTCTCATTAATCTTTTGTTCTCTCTGATTCATGGCTAAAGAAGCCAAATCCCATATTCATACAAAACCTGAAATCCAGATCCACTAGGCCCAACTTCTCCAAACCCAGATTCAACACAGATCGACCACGACTTCTCCGATATCTCCGATCAGTGGTCTCGATATAGGTTTTGAGCTCCACGCCATACGAAGGCGATTGGTTGGTGAACCATTCTGTGGTCAGGTTCGAAAAGCTAAAGGGATTGGGTATGTTTTTTGAGCTCAGAGTTTGCATTGCTATCTTCTTCTTCTTCGATGACCCCTCCACTTCCATGGCTATGTGGGTTTGCTTTTCAAAGCTTTCTCATTGTGTCTATGTCTTTGGGTCTCCATTACACTACAATGGCTTGACTTTGGGTTTGTTTGTGTTGAGTGATCAAAGTTGTAAAATGGGTATTTTTAACATGCACTTGCAAGCTAGCATAGTGGCATTTGAGCTCTGTAGTGGATTTGTGGTGCTGGACAATTTGGTTGTAGTAAATTTGGATCTATGATTTTTGGACTAGATTAGTGTTCGGTTCCCAAGAAATTGCAAGAAGGGAATTAAAAGGAAATTCTATTTGGTTAGCAATTGTAAAAGGAAAAATAAAATTCTGATTGGTTAAAAAAATTGTAAGAATATTAAAGGCCGAAATAAAGAAAGGAAAGAAATTTGTACAATAAAAGAAAAAAAAAATTAAGCATTGATGTGGCTTTTATTTGCCAACTAAGCGCTGAGTTGGCTGTTGAAATTAAGACACGTCAATATTTCATTCAATTTTTTAATATTAGACCTGCCAACTGTGTTAACGGTTTGTCACATAGGCATTTTTCGTTAGTGATTTAACGGCAATGACCAAATTGATTGTAAGTTGAAAATAACAGAGACCAAATTGACTGTTCTTAAAATGTAGTGACCAAATTGATTATGACCCTAAAATGTAGGAACCAAAATAGTATTTTCGCCAAAGTTATATTTATAAACACTGGACAAATGTAATATATTTTGTAGGTTTTGAAACATGATATTTTACATTCTCACTTTAGAGGGGAAAAAAACATTCTTACCTTTTTGGGTTGTGTGTGCAGTACGTTAACTCTATTTATAAAGTTATTGTAAAAATCAATTCTATTTTTTCAATGAATTATTTAACAAGTCATGTTTTTTATTCAAATTATTTATTAAGTTCGGTGATTTAATACACTTTTTTATTTATTAAATTATTTATTCAACTAGAAGTCTTTAGTTCCATGACCAATATAAATCATCTTAGTTAATGCGTTATAGTCATTACAAATGAAAACCCCAATTTTATCAATGACTTTCAACAAGGGTTTTGAGTTTACAAAAAACTTTTGATTTATCTTAATTTCACATGCAAATCTTATTCTCGTGTCTAAATCACATACAATACATCTTATTGACTATAAGTCTATAAACTAATGTTCAAATATTCATGCTGCAATAATTTCTAAAAATAAAACAACTTTTATTATTATATTATGCAAAGATAATGACATACAATTGGATTGTAGGCGTTATCTTTGATGAAGAAAGATAATGCCTACGATTTGATTGGGAAAGAGAAAAGGTATTATTTTACATCCATGTCTATGCATGGAATTATAGTTAGATTCCATTGAATGCCTGACTCAAACTGAGCAAAAAGAGAGGCTTTGCATGTTAACCATTCCTACATTGCTTTCCTTTTTCGCAACCTCTACTGTAGGGGTTAGCAGGTGCGCCTGCTTGACAATTCTTTTGAGCTCCACCCCTTTTGCTGCAGCTAATAGGGTCCCCATGTGCAATAGCTCCATAACCAATTTTTTTGGCATCTGTATAGCTAGTGAGGAGCCCAGAAAGCATAAACATGCAAAGGCAAAGAACCATTCCTTTGGACATAGCCATTGTGGGAGTGGGAGGAGTAACAGTCTCAAAGTGCCTAAGAAAGTTTTTTTTTTTTTTTTTAGAAAGTAAGAAAGATTTTTTTTTTTGCTTGAATTGATGGGCTGAATTTATAAGGAAAATTATCCTATAATTAGGCTTGCATTCGTGAACCATTCTTGTCATAGCAAACTTGAAATTAGAGTTTGAATTGTGTTTGAAATGGTCAAATACCAATATATTAGTATTTGACCATTTCAAATATTCTTTCAATTTTGTGGCGTTGAATGTTAGCAGAAAATGTGTGAATTATATTTCTATAATGAATAAATGGTGAATGAATAAATAGAGAGATTTTGATATGGGAATTGTCTTACACTTTGTGATATTTTTCTTTTAATTGATTAAGGCTTGAATAATGTGTTCATTTCTTGAATTTTAGATACACATGTACCATGCAAGCTGAGTACCCACTCATTGGAATTGACATCTCCGATCAAAGTGGAGATTAGAACCCAACCAACCCAAAGGATAAAGGGGAAAAAAAATAGTGCTTCTTTTATTAAATTTAATGAACAAAATTATATTGTCCAATAAATTATGATGTTAAATTTTTTTAAAAAAATAATTGAGTTCAAGTTATATCTTGTATAACTTTAAGCAAAGTTACATTACTTTTTTTTTTTTTATATGTAAATTTTGACAATTCCATCATTGGATTAAATTATCATCGTATATTTTTCATACTTGCAAAATTACATAACAATCAAATATCAATAACTATGTCATTAATCAAATATTTAAAATTCAAGTTTTTATAGTTTAAAATTATGCATCAAAGATGAATTTATAGATTAAATAGTAAATAAAGTCTGATTGACACAAATTTTGGCATGAGTGCTAAAAACATAAAAACGTGTAATCCAACGATTGGATTTTTCAAATTATTTTTTGAGATAAAAGATAGAAACTTGTATAAAAGAAACTAAAGGATGAGTATACGGGGGAGTTTGGCTATCCCGTATAGAACAGACAAAGGAAAAAACAACACAAATATTCCCTAGTGTGATGGAAATACAAGAAAATAAGAATTGATAAAAGGGCAGGGAACACAATCTCAGGTATGATGTTGAGCTACAGTTAGGCGATGGTATTCAGCCAGCAGTCCCATTGCATTCTACAAGATAACCTTCGGTTGTAGTTGTACCCTTTCAAAATAGAATTTGTTTCTTGCATTCCAAATTGCCCAAGCAAGTATTGCCCAAACCTCAAGTTCTTTAATATCCAAATTTGACATCAAGCCGCGAAACAATGGGAAAACATCTAGAGTTGTGTTGGGACATTTCTGAAGTTCACCTCGAACTATAGCCCATACGTTTCTAGCAAAAGGACATTCCCACAAGATATGGCATGCCGTCTCAGAAGGATGATCACACAGCTCACATTTTGACTCAATCTTCACCTTCTTCTGCTTCTGCTGGAGGCCAGTTTTGCCCTTGTAGGCAAGATATTCAAATTATTATTCCAATAAATAGTTATTAATTGGTGTAACTTTAAATAATGTAACACCACTTAATTTTTTTAATTGGATACGAATTTTGACAAACCTGCCATTTGATTACATTGTTTTTGTATATTCTTTATACTTGCAAAATTTCAAGAAAATAAAAAATCAATAACTATGTTATTAATCAAATATTTAAAGTTCAAGTTTTTATGTATTAAATAGAAAATAAAGTCTAATTGACACGAAATTTGGCATGTATGTTAAAAACATAAGGAATATGTAATTTAACTATGTGATTTTCAAATTATTAATCCAATAAAAAATTTTAATTGATATAACATTCCTTAGTAATGTTATACCACATAATATTATTTTAGTAGATATGAATTTTGACAAATACATGATTGTATTACATTATTTTCTTATATTCTCTATACTTGCAAAATTACAATACAATCGAGATCAATAACTATGTCATCAATTAAATATTAAAATTTTAAGCTTTTATAATTTAAAATTATAATCCAAGTTGGATTTATGCATTAAATATAGTAAATAAAATCCATTTGCAAAGATTCATGAGATTTACTGAAGGAGGCATGAGATTTTAGTGGTTGCTGGTGGCGACAAAGAGGGAGCAGAAAGGGATTTCGATACTTGTTGATTGTTGGAGTTTGGATTGTTCAAATTTTTGGAGAGCGGTAAGGGAGATGGGTTCTTGGAGAGAGAGAGAGAGGAGTTTTTCTCTTTTATTAAATAATAATTCCTTTTCTGCTCTCATCATAAAAGTTATCAACTTTTTCTTAAAAACACATACTCATACCAAAAATGTCTGTTTTCAATTTTCAAAATATGATATTGAAAAATATAGTACTAAACACATTTTTTGCATTATAAGTGTTCAAAATAAATGTTTTCATAGCATTTTTAAACCATAATTTTCACTTCATTTTGAAAACCAATACTTAAACTCTCTTACCAAACCATTTAGCATTCGCATCAGATCATGTAAAAAATTCTGTCTATTTTAGCATAATAACATATTTTTCTATTTTACATACTCACTTTCCAAAAAACTTCACATCATTTTTTTTTTTTCTTTTTTTTCATAAACAACAATCACCATCTATTATCTTTCTTTATCCTCAGGATATGTAAAAAGAAATAAAAATTAAATGCAAAATAAATAGTATCAATGTAAATTTACACGGTTACTACAACAACTATATATTTTTACACAATTTTAAATGAACTGATGTGAGTGTATTTTAGGCTTAATTGGGGAAAACATGATATTTTTATATTAAGTGCGGTTAATTATACCAAAAAAAATTTAAAAATTTAAAAATTTTAAAAAAAATGTCAAAAAATTAATCACTTTTTCATGTTCCTATAAAAATAATTCCAAAATTTTTTTTTTTTTCATTTTCCTATAAAAAAAAACTTACCAAAATAATTCAATAATGTATGGCTTTTATATTATATATAAGCAATAGAAGTGTGTGTGCGCGTGCACGTGTTTAGTTAGATTGTTTCTTAAAGTAGGTTTCAGTTAGCTCAACTGGTAAAGTCTCTGATCATTGAATAAGAGATTTAGAGTTCAATTTCTGCCTACACCAAAAACCAATTGGTATCTTAGTCTAATGATAAAGAGCTATCATCAAGAGCGAATGTCATAAATTGAAACTATTTCAAAAAAAAAAAAAAGTTTTTTCCTCAAAAAAAAAATATATATATATATATATATATAAATATACACACACTAGCAATGAGGTTTTCTTTGTATAGTGTTATAATTTTTCATTTTAAAAAAAAAATTTGGATAAATTTGTTTTGAAGATATAGATTAGTAGAAAAGTATCCTATTTTGTAAGCATTTTAAGTGGAGTAAAAGATATATTTTTACCGGATTGTTCTCAAGTTTTTTTCCATAAATATTAAGATATTTCTGAATCACATAAAAATCCAATCCATTCCCTTCTTTGGATTGGACTTTTAGGTGGTGTAGAATTACTCCTAAATCTTAGGTTTAACGAGAAAAAACTTAAAGACAATCCAGTAAAAATATATCTCCAACTCTACTTAAAATACTTAAAAAATAGGACACTCTCCTACTAATTCAGTTAAGTTATTCAAAATTAAAATAAATAAATAAATTATGACACAAGCCAAAAAAAAAAAATTGCTATGGTGCGGTTTGGATTGGGCGTCTACGTTTAAAGTTTGTGTTTTCTGACTTTTTTTTTTTTTTTTTTTTTTTTTCGGCCGCATTTTTTGACCAAGTCAACCGTGAATAGTGCACATATGCACTGTTTACGGGTTCCACAAATTTCACTTTTCAGCTACTTTTTCATTAAAAATAGGTCCCACGGTACTATTTACATATTTAAAAATTATTTCGTTACAATATTTTCAATTTCAACTTTTAATTTTAATAAAAATAAACTTAATCCAAACGGACCCTATATATCATGCGTTTGTTAAATCAGCCACTAGTTTTGGCGCACCCTGAAAGGCGCCGCCAATCAAAACAAAACGAATCTCCAGACAAAAGCCTCCACGTCATCGACTTTTGACCGTAGCCCATTCTGATTCCCTTTCCCATTCTAAAACCCACCGAAGCTCACACCCAACACTCTCAAAACTTTTTTCTCTCACATTTTCTCACCAACCAAACACAAAACTCGAACCACAATGAGCTCCGTCCACATTCGCCTCCACAACCCCCTCACTCCTCCTCTAAATCTCCGCCGTCCGTTCAGGCGATCTTCCTTCGCGATCGCGTGTCTGAACGTGGAGGTCGAGGCTGAGAATAGCAATGCGTTGAGGTTGGATTCTTCGAAGCTAGGGTTGGCGAAGGAGGTGATGGAGGCGGAGGCGAAGGTTCTGGTGGGGACGTACGCGAGAGCTCCGGTTGTGCTCGCCAGTGGCAAGGGTTGTAAATTGTACGATGTGGAAGGGCGAGAGTACTTGGATTTGAGTTCTGGAATCGCTGTGAATTCGCTAGGGCATGGAGATGAGGATTGGTTGAAGGCTGTGGTTGAGCAAGCCAGTACTCTCACTCATGTCAGCAATATGTACTATTCCATCCCTCAGGTTCGTACATTTCATGCTTTTGTTTTTTTTAAATTTTTTTTTTTTTTTAGTTTTATTTATGTTGTAAATGTTTGATTTTGTTTGGATGCTGAGAAAGTGTGGGAAAATTGAAAATAAAAGGAACTAAGTCATTGTATACTTGGTTGTTCAATAATTAGCCAAAGATATAATGGAGGGATTTTAAAAAATAAAAAATCCAAGCTTTTACTTAGAAGAATAAGAATCTTATAGATAGCACCTTATCGCTTTTGGCACTTTTCTTAGGCCCAATTGAGTGAAAAGAAAAGGAGGAAGAGTGGAAGACACTATCTATTGGCTGCAAGTCATTTGTTTAATCAATTGCTATATGTGCTTTCAACTTGTGAGTGGGTTTTTACATCAATGATATTGCATGACACATTTGTACCTATGTCCATGCATAGATGTCTTATATGTGTGTGTAGGGTGCTTTCAACAATTACCCTTTTAAATTTAATCATCACGATCAAATTTAAAAGGGTAATTGTTGTTTCTCACTCTCAGATGTGAAATGTTTCGCATAATGTCCACACTTTCACACTAGATCTCCACATTTTTAACATGATATGAAAGAATGTGGACATGATGTGAAAAAGTGTGTTCATTGTTGGATGTGAAACAATTAAAGCCCAATTCAAAACCTAAGTAATCTTTGTTCATGCAGGACCTGCAAGTGATTCTGAGAAATAAATAACTGTAATTTCTTACGCAGTCATCGCGGTGATAGTGCTTTTATGACGTATCATAATACTAGGGGAAAAAATTCTAGTTTGGTGTTTTTTTTTTTGATAAGTCTAGTTTGGTGTTTGTCTATCACAGTTTTAAACAGTAGAGGAAAGAAGTGTTCTGTATATTCAAAAAGAGCAAGTGGAGGGTGAGGTCGTGGGTTTAAAACGCACTGGGTGGGTTTGTAACTTACCAATGAGAGAGAGAGGGTTGAGCACAAAAAAAAGGAAGAAAATATGGCAGAAATGTCTTCTTTACAACTAAAATTGTTCCTGTATGTGACACTATGTTTTGATCTTTCCTTTTCTCCACATGTTTTTCTGAAGTGCTGACCATTTCTTTATTTTTTAAGAATTGATAATATGGTGTTGCTGCAGATAGAGCTTGCAAACCGTCTAGTGGCTGCTTCTTTTGCTGATCGTGTATTTTTTTCGAATTCTGGAAC
The DNA here is from genome assembly GCA_030021035.2 of Notholithocarpus densiflorus. NCBI lineage: Eukaryota > Viridiplantae > Streptophyta > Magnoliopsida > Fagales > Fagaceae > Notholithocarpus > Notholithocarpus densiflorus. The sequence goes on from JARYZH020001355.1 coordinate 12,853, forward strand.
GGAAGCAAATGAGGCTGCTATTAAATTTGCAAGAAAGTTTCAAAGACACTCAAATCCTGATGCAAAAGAGCCAGCAACTGAATTTATATGTTTCTCTAATTGCTTCCATGGTAGGACCATGGGTGCTCTTGCTTTGACAAGCAAAGAGCATTACAGATCACCTTTTGAACCGGTCATGCCTGGAGTCACTTTTGTGGAGTACGGAAATATACAAGCTACAAAAGAACTAATTCAGCGAGGGAAAACCGCAGCGGTTTTTGTGGAACCTATCCAAGGTGAAGGGGGTATATACAGTGCAACAAAGGAATTCTTACAATTTTTGCGTAGTGCTTGTGATGATGCTGGGGCTCTCTTGGTCTTTGATGAGGTAATCAGCTGTTTAGATAAGAGTGATATGCATGACCACAAAATTATAGTTTGTGGTTTGGTTTTCCTAGAACCTTGTATGTAATATGATCATATCAGACAGTAATTCCTGCATGGCATGCTGTTCTGGTATCACTCTCTACACCTTAAGATATATCAAAGATTGTTTCACTCTTCCCATAGTTCATGCTTGCTTTCCAGTGGGAGGCGAGTAAAATGCTTGACTATCTTGATGCAATTCACATTGTGTTCAGTAGCTTCCCTTTCCTATCCTCTCTATCTTAGTGGACTGTTGAGTGTCCTAATAATTTATATTCCACTTATGATCCATTCTTCCTGTCGACCCACATGAGAGAGGGATCTAACTAGAACTTATTAACTGATATGGATCATAGATTTTTCACACAGATTTTGTATAATTGAGCTTTACTTTTATAGACCTCGTCATCTTAACCAATTTATTAATATCATTTTTAAATTACCAATTGTCCCAAAAGCTTAAACTATTAGGAAATGATGAATTTAACCACTTAACCATAATTCTAACACTCCCCCTCACTTGTGGGCCTAAACTTCCCCTTAATAAGTGGGGGCCCAACAAATGGGAAATTAACATTTTAAATGGGAGGTTAAAGTTGAGGAGACAGGAATCGAACTCAGGACCTTTTGCTCTGATACCATGTTAAATTACCGATTGTCCCAAAAGCTTAAGCTATTAGGAAATAATGAATCTAATCACTTAACCATAATTCTAACAATCATCATCATCACCATCTCCTTACTAAAATAAGGGGTTGATAACGAGGCCATGTGTTAAATTTTTTCTGGGACCTCTGGGTGCTTGAGTTGTATTTACCTATAAAAAAAAATTCAATATTTTCACTTGTTTTGCAAATCACATATTGATGTAGGATCTTTAAAAAATCAACACTAAATTAAAAAAAATTTGATGAGATACTGAAGGGTTCTTATGTAGGGATTGATGTTTAACGGTTTAGGTAATGTTAAGTAATAAAAGAGTGGATTTCAATGAATTTGATAGCTGTTTGGTGTGAAAATAGTGAATAGAAGGAGAGAGAAAGAAACATAAACGTAGGCAATTTCAACTAGGGCATCACACTTAGAAAGGAAAAGGCAACGACACCCTCAAAACTTAACATAAGCTGCTGAAATATGTTGAATTTTATCTCTCTATGAATGTTATTGACTAAATTAAAAGCCTTCACATAGGTCATAGGGTATTGCCAAACTCTTTCCTAGAATGATTGGGACTCCTAAAATAACCTTTTCCTAGAAAGACTAGGAATCCAAGAAAGAATTGAATATATGAAATATTGACCGGATTACCTGTGATTTAATAAAACTTATTTAAAACTAGAATGGCAACTTTCTAATCTAAATCTATATAAATAGTAAAATAAGACTCCATTCAATTTAGACTAGCTTAGAAAGGTCCCAAGAGAGCTCTTCATCATGTGAAACATCCCTATTTAATGCTTGAGTACTCAGACCAGCATTCCCTTATCTCCTATAAATCTTCGAAAAGAGCTGCTTGTTATGTTCCCCAACACATATGGTGGTTAAATTTGTAGTTCTGAATTGTAGTTTGTTCATAGTTCTTGCTACCTATTTTTTATATTTTAGATTTTTAGTAGAAAGAGGTTATATGTTTGGAGTCCTGTCTCTTTGATCTTGGATTTCTGTAACATCTTTAAATTGTTGGGGACTATTGGGATGATGTCAGGATTTGAGGGAGCTACTTGACACATTGAACAATGGAATCTTGTACTCTTTTTATGCTTGATCTTCTTGGTTGAGAACATTGAATGAGAGGGTTTTTTTATGTCATTTGGAGGATCTTTATCTGTTTACTGAATTTTTTCCTCAGTTTTTGTCCCTAAGACATGACATGTTCTTTTAGTAGGATCCATATCGGCATGTGAATTTTTTATGTCCTTAGTTTTTGTCCCTAAGACATGACATGAATTTTTTTTAAACACTTATTTCGGCCCAAATTGGACCGATTCGGGGCCTGTTTCGGCTCGTTTCAGACCAAATCGGATCATTTCAGACTGAATTGGCCTGTATCGGGCCATATCGGAAAACAAAGAAAGAAAAAAAAGATTCGTCACAGACGCGCGTGCAGCCGTGTCAACCTCCGCACAGCGCGTCCATGCATGTCGGACGCGGGTGCACCGCCCCTTGAGGCACACCCATGCTTTCCAGCTATTTGTGTGCAGTGGTAGAATCATGGTTTTATGCAGATCATCTGAAGAATTGTCTTAAAATATAAAGCTTTCACCATGTACTTTTTAGATTAGGGTCATACACCTAGAAGAACAAGAACGAGATAAATAGTATATATCTATTTACCCTTTAAAAAATATTAGGCTTTGATCAACATTATTTTGAGTGTATTCTTTTGTTGAAGGTATGGTTGCCTAGAATGTGCTCTGCTCTCTTATTTTTGAATTCTTTTCTCTCTCCTAGTTTGTCTGCATATACTCACTATTTTGGGTTTTTAATGATTTCCTTGCTTTATTTCTTGGGGGATGCAAGCCCCAACAACAAAACATTGGTTAGCAGACCCATCCCTTCTCTAAATAGATAAACATAAACGAAGAACTAAAAGAGAAAACGGCTTCTGCCAGAAGACAATGGAATCAAAACTATTAAGCCAAGACTAGAATTTCTGAGCAGATGCCATATTGCTGACAATTCTCTGTAGCTAGGAAAGTCCACAAGTTTGTCTCTTCTACATTCCCTTTTTAAGATTTTTTGCATTTTAGTTTTCTCATCATATATTATAGAACCTCTGCAGCTAAGGATAGTTTCTTTGATAATGATTTTCTTCTAAGATGAGTCACTGCCCAATCTAACTCCTTTGCCCAGCTGTCAGCAGTCGTTCTCACCAAGCGTTTATGCTGAAGTGTGTATTCTAGAGAGCTGGCATTCTATGAAAAGATGCCTTAAGTTCTTCATATGAATATGATGAAGAACCAAATGCTAACCTGGTTAGGCATGATTCTATGTGTCTGTTTATACATATGGGAATCAGATTACTATTTTGGACTCAATAAAATCCTTGTCTTCTGATTCATGTATCCATTTCAGATGTCTGGTCCTGGTTTCATTGTCCAAAAATTGAATCTAGGCAATTGAAAATTCACATCTTTAAAACTAGACAAGTCTAGGCTGGGTGGTAACTGAAAAGTAATGGATATGGGAAGTGATAGGAAAGCCTTTTTTTTTATTATTTAAAGTTGGTCCTGAATCTCTTTACAATTGGGAAACCAGTAATAATTTCTTTTGATGACACCTTTGGGATCTATGTCATTAGTAAGACAAGTCTGTTTATCACTTGGTTACCCCACACACAAAGAAAACTAGTAGTCTAGTCTGTCCTGGCCTTGTAGTATTCATTCCCTCTCAGACACTTAATTCCAGATTTATTATTATATGTCAAAAAAATTATTTTCTTATTGTAATTAGCTGTATCTGTCCTTTTCTTCTCAAAAAAAAAAAAAAGTTGTATCTGTCCTTTCTAACAGGCGTGGCCCCAAACCCCTTTCCCCCCACCCCTCCCTCTTCATTTCACATGCTCAGTCTGACCATGTAGTATTAATTCCTCTCAGATTCTTACTATCCAGATTAATTATTAAATGTCAAATTTTCTTTTTTCTTTATCTTCTTATAATTAGTTGCATCTGTTCTTTCTAATAAATGTCTTTTTCCCTTCTCAATTCACAGATTCAGTGTGGTTTAGGTCGAACTGGATACCTCTGGGCCCATGATGCCTATGGTGTATTCCCAGATATAATGACACTTGCCAAGCCTCTTGCCGGAGGCCTACCCATTGGAGCTGTATTGGTGACCGAAAGAGTTGCTTCTGCAATCAATTATGGTGATCATGGGAGCACATTTGCTGGTGCACCTCTCGTCTGTAACGCTGCCCTAGCTGTTCTAGATAAAATCTCAAATCCTAGTTTCCTAGCCAGTGTCTCTAAGAAGGGCCTCTACTTCAAAGAAATTTTGAAGCAGAAGCTTGGAGGAAGCTCACACGTGAGAGAAATACGTGGATTTGGGCTTATTATTGGAATCGATTTGGATGTACCTGCCACACCCCTTGTTGATGCATGTCGAAATTCTGGCCTTCTTGTATTAACTGCTGGAAAAGGAAATGTTGTTAGGCTAGTACCTCCATTGATCATAACCGAGCAGGAGCTTGATTGTGCAGCTGAAATTCTGTCCCAAGCCTTGCCAGTACTTGATAGTTGATCTGCATAAGTTTAGAGAAAAAGAATTTGCATGGTTTAGTTCCTGTGGAACTTCTGAAGTTCTACTCATTGTAGTTGTATTACTATCAGCGTTAGGCACTTGCATCAAAAAAGTGGTGGGTACTCGCCTATATTTAGTTATGATACTGATGGTTATAATCAATTTTCATTTTAAATTTCATTAGAATTATCCAAAAAACTAGGAGTTTGTGATGCTAAAACTTTTCTGGTATATTTTTCCATTAAAAATCACCAAGTGTGGGAACTCTATTTTTTCTCCTCTAGGAAGTTGAGAAGTTTAATTTAAAATTACTCCATAAAAATGTACGGGACAAGCATTGACTGTCTGTTTATTTGGTCAAGAGCCCTCCCGTGCTGCAAGAAATTATACAGTCCTCATAGTGGACCACGTCATTTGTTCACCATTCCATTAAAAGACTCCCACCTATTTAAAATTACTGAGTCAGTATTCAATTTTTATTTAAAATTCTACAATTTGAAACAAGTGGGAGTCTTTTACTAAAATGATGAACCACATTACTTGTCCACCATGAGAACCTTATAATTTCTCCCGTGCTGCCGTGCATGATGTTGTTGAAGCAAAAGTGCACCTTCTACAACGAGTTCATCAACTCTAATAAGTTCAACAAGAAAAAGAGAGGAATCAATAGCTCATCAACGAAGAGCATTGTAATGTTTCTAGGTACAGAGGAAAAATATGGTATCTGTGGCCATAGAGGTTCCATCAATGGAGTCTAGAAAGGCAGTCGTCTTCAAATTTCAAAGTATATAATAGTAAAATACTCTATTTTCATTAGTGAATGTTTAATAGTTTTATAGGATTGATTATCAAAAAAAAAATTTGTTTTATAGGATTATTATTTATACTACTTTTATGTGTTGAGTTTTTGTATTACCTCATTGTTATCAAGTAATAGAGAGAGAGAGAGAGAGAGAGAGAGAGAGAGAGAGAGAGAGAGAATCCAATTAGGTTCTAAATTAGGTTCCAATTATTGTCTAATTTTGCGCCACGTGTCTTATTTAATTTTTTTTTTTAAATTTTTTTTTCTAGTTGAATTAATGAGGTGCAAAAAATGATGAGTGTAATATAAATAAATTATCAAAAATCCAATATAAAAAATTTAAAAAAAAAAAAGTAAACTCATGTGTATATCCAAAAGAAATTAAAATAAAAAAATAAAAAAGAAAGAGAATATAATTTAAATCCATATATGTGTGTAATTGTAATTTTTTTTAATTGTACCGTGCATATGCACAGATTATACACCAGTATATATTAATAGGCAAAACTTAGAGAAAATTCAATTAGAATTTGAAATTAAAATCCAATTTTATGACATGTGTCTAAATTTATGTGGGAATCGCACCATAATTATCCATTTAAGTTTATGTCATGTGTCCACTTAAATTTTTTAATTTTTGTACCAAGTGAGTTAATGAGTACAAAATACTAAAAATTTAATATTAATGAACTATAAAATTTTAAAAAAAAAAAACCAATCACATATTCTCAATAAAATCACTACACAATGAAGATCGCCACACGTTCTATCTTATTAAAAATTAGAAGAAGAAAAATTGTCATAAGTAGTATTAAATTTAGGTAAGAATTTTAATATGTGACTAATTACGTTTTTTGAGAAAAAATAATAATTTGACTAATTATTTATATTTTTATGATAAAAATTGTGTTTAATTTTAAATATATCTGTACGTATTCATGTCTTGCATGCTATTTTTTATTTAATAATTTGACTAATTATTACACATTCTATCTTATTAAAAATTAGAAGAAAAAAAATAATCATAAGTAGTGTGGGAGGGAGGGATCCGAACACAAAATGAAGCCCATAGGTCCAATCCGAGGATGGACAAAGGCCCATTCATGTGCCAATCAAAGCCTAACATGTAGACGGAGTCCGAGGAAGTCGGACATGAAGACAACGCTAGTTAAAAGAAAGAAAAGAGTGTTTATTAAATATAGAAGATGAATCTTAAACATTAGTGGAAATTACATAAAAGGGCCTAGAGTTTATATCCTGTTTTAGATTTGGTCTTAGAACTTCAATTTTGTTAATTAAAGTTACATATTTATTTGTTTCAATCTTTTTTTTTTTTTTTTTTTTGGTTGCTCATTTCATTCACTCTAACTAATAAAATATATAGAAGAAAAACCTTAGATTAAAATTTACAATTCAACTAGTGCTTATTTATAAAGGGTCATGTTAATGGGTACCTTTAGAGCAATTTTTTTTTTTTTTTTGAGAAAGAGATGCATTCTGCTTTATTAATCAAGAATGTGAAAAATCAGACAAAACAAATGACCAAACATCCGAAAGAACATACTCCTTCCAGACAAGAAAAGGAAAAGAATGTCTAGCTCTCTAGGCAATGGCGACTCTAGGAATTTTGTCCAGGGTGTTCTTATTCCACTTTGAAAAAATTTCGGGTCATTTCGGTCTATTTCGGGTGTTTCGGTAAATACCGGCCGAAATTCAAGATTTGGCTAGCATGAAGTTTGTGCTTAAAAAACAATGTTCTTAAAACCAAAACAAATTTGAATTTTGTACACCGAAAAACCTCAAAAGGAAAAAAATGAAAAGAAATGAAATGAACAAAGGTACCTGAACAATAAACTATAAGTTCATTTGAAATATGAATAAAATTATTAATTATTGTTGTTTAATTATTTCATAAATTTGTTTGTCTTTTATAAACTATAATTTGTTGTATTGTTGTTTCATTAATTATTAATTGTTGTTTAGCCTAACATAATTTAATTTGTTTGTCTTTTATAATGTATTAGTTAATTAAATTATTAATTATTGGTATTTAGTTGCTTCATTAATTTTTTTTACTAACTACTAGCAGTCTAAAAAAAATTCTATATAAATTAATGAGAAATGCTATATTTACAACATTTTTACAATAAATCCTAAGTGGCAGGTTGTTACTGGTTGTTATTGTTGGAGAAAAAATGTAATCTTAGTGTTAGGTTCAAATTTGAACTAATAACAACTAATCACCTATAATTTGTTATAAAAATGTTGTAAAAATGTTGTAGATGTAGCACCTCTCTAAATTAATATATCTAATTACATTTCAAAATTTTACCTTTTTTATTCAAATTATTTTAAGCTAATTTCACAACTCAATAAAAAAATTAAAAAGCATAATAAGCCTTCTACATAGGAGTGGTCAAAAAGAAAAAGAATAGAAAACTATAAACGATTTTCTAAGAAATTAAAACAAAAATCAAAAATCAAAAAATAAAAAAAAGTAAAAGAGTGGCAGATAAACCAGGTTGGTTTGTCTGCACATTAGTAACTTTTGTTAAAAAAAAAAAAAGCATTTAATAAGAATTAGAAAGTGGGTAGGTGTGATTCAGTACACACAAAATAAGACTAGAACCACACAAAACAAAAGGACCAAGGGGGTGCAGCTGTAGTCTAAACAATAGATAAGAAGAAGAGAAAAAAGAAAAACAAAAAAAAAGAAGGGAGGTGAACAGACAAAACTGAAGGAGGAAGACGAAGGGATAACCAGCCAAATGTTAACAACGACCAACAAAGTGGTGCTGGGCCTGAAGGTGACGTGAGCCATTTGGTACTTCTACATTTTATTTTATTTTTTTAGAATACGTTTGGGTTGGGCCTGTTGGGTATTTGTTTAGGATTGATGTTGAGTTTTTTTTTTTTTTTTTTTTTTGGCTTGCTCTGTTACAATTTTTTTTTCTTTTCAGATTCTCTGTTACAATTTTTTTTTTCTTTTTTGTTTAGATTTTAGTTCAAAATTTGTTTAGCATAAAAATTTTGAGGGTATTCCTAATATTGCTTGAAGTGTTCCTATATTTTTTTTAAAGATAAACAAATAAAAAAATTTAAATTATTATATATAATTTTTTTTTTTTTTTTCAAGTCAGGGAGTTCCTGGGAACACCCTGCACTCTAAGTGGCGTCGCCACTATCTCTAGGCTAAGGCATGTGCAACTGCATTACCTTGCCGAACAACATGAGAATAAAATATCATTGATGAGATGACCACCGTGAGAATTTTCCCAACCCCCACACCTTAAAGCCCTGATCATTGACTCGGAATCCCCTTCAAATACTGATTTGGTAAAACCTGTCTCAAGGGAAAAACTCACTGCTCGCTTGGCAGCAAGTAATTCTAGGACTTCAACCGTAGTTGGCTTTTGAATTTTCTCAGAGAGTGCAGCCAATACCTCACTCTTGGAGTTTCGGATAACCACTCCAAGGCCAACCTCATCAGACTCACCAAACATTGCTCCGTCAAAGTTTATCTTCACCAAATCTGAAACAGGAGGACACCACTTCTTTGGGACACTTCGGCAGATGCTGGGAGGAACCTTGACTAGTTTCTTGAAGTCTGGGATATAATCTCGAGCAAAACCAAAAAATTTTTCCAACGGCATAGAAGCGTCATCAAGGCGAACTTTATTTCTGTGATACCAGACTGACCATGCTGTTGCTGCAAATAAAGTCACTGGCTGAGGTCATTCTTGGATCACCTGCAACAAAGAGAATGAACCCGAAGAAATTCTAGACCTAAACTAATGCCCTTAAGGCATTCATTAATATTTCTCATTTATTAGTTTGTCTCTCATTGAGCAGAGAAAATAGAGATAGGAGAAAAACTATTAATAAGAGTTTTTTTTTTTTTTTTTTTGAGAGGAACTATGCTTAGAGTAATAAAGGGACTTAGGAAATCATCTATGTGAATAACGGAGATGGATGAGAATTTCAAAGTGAAAGTGAAACAGCTTCATCAATTTGAGATTTTAATAATAAAAAAACTAAGAACTAAAGACCCAATATAATATAAACTAGGATGTACATTCGTGACCTTTTTATATAACTTCCCCCAAAGTGTAAACATAACTTAAAAGGCATGCCTTCAAATATTTATTCCAATCATTTATCATATGATAACTTGTATTGCGAAAAAGGTATACTTAATTACTTCACTCAAATCCAAAACCAAAAAATTGCCACTATTAAAGATATTTTAAAAGCAAAATTAAAAGCAGAAAAAGGTAGGCATGGAGATAGTACGCCAAACACTTGTAAATCAGAGAAGTCAGGCAGCATCCATTACAATAATTTGGCATTGATTTAAAAAGTTAACTTTTTTTTTTTTTTTTTTTTTACTATTTAGTTTTTTTTTTTTCTATTCATGGATCTTATTATAATTTTTTGATACTATTTATAGATCCTACCATACTATTTCAGTTCTATCTATTTTACTTTCAGTAAAAAGTTTTTAGTTTCAATTAAATAAGCTGTACCCAAATGAAGAAGTGTCATCTTCACAATATTTTCACAATAAATTTTAATTGGTAAATTGTTACTTAGCGTTAGCTATGAACAAAAAAGTAATTTTAGTGATAAATTCAAATTAAAGCTAATTACGACTTACCATCTAAAATTTATTGCGAAAATATTATGAAAATCGTGACCGACCTGTCATTTCTCTTGCATAATTTCAAGTTGGTTGGCGGGCTCAAACCACATATTGCCACATTTGCACCACCTGCCAAAATTTCAAACCAGTCCTCCCATAGACGAAGACCAAAAAAAAAAAAAAACTCCTATTTAATAAAAACAAATCCAAATAAAAAAAAAAAAAATTGGCTGAAGAGTGTGAAGCAGGCAGTAGCAGTATATGATAAGTATCACAAGATTCACAACAACGCTATCATAGCTGTACAAACAAACACAAACTCCAGCTTCTTCTTCTTCTTCTTTCTTCTTTTGACTCTCTCTGTAATTTTGTTGGAATACTTGGACGGACGGTTGAGATTGATTGGTAAAATAGAGATGGCATCGGCGGCGTTGAATAAGATAGAGCGGGCGCACCAGATGTACAGGGAGGGGAAATACTCGGAGGCCTTAGGGTTTTACACGGAAGCTCTTTCTATGGCGAAGACCAATCCTCAGAAGATCGCTCTCCATAGCAACCGCGCCGCTTGCTTTCTCAAACTCCACCGTTTCAACAAGGTTCTTCTTCTTCTCCTTCTTCTTTTAAATTCATGAGTGAGAGAGAGAGAGAGGCCTGTTTGTTTGGTTGTTGTTGGAGTTTAATTGACTCTATTTTTAGTGATGCATGTTTTTTTTTTTTTTTTTTTTTTTTGGAATCTAGTATTGAATCTTTTGCTGTAATTTTATGCATAATCATTGATGGTGGTTATAGAAGGAGAGTTGTTTCTATTGTATAGTTAGGATGGGTGAGTTAAATTTGTGTATACTACTCTTTTTGGATACCATGAAATTGCAAGAAACCAACCTAATTGTATGTAGTTAAAGCAGTAAAATTTAAGAAAACAACCAACTTTTAGGGTGCATCCTAGTGGTCCGAGGCTTCGGATGAGCTGTAGACCCAGACATCTTGGGTTCTATCCCCACCCACTAGGAGTTCTCCTGGATTACCTGATACATGATTAGCCCTGCCTTGACGAGGTTCCATGTCAAAAAAAAAAAAAAAAAACCCATCAGGTAGTCTAGTCATAAGCTCGTGGATGCTTCTGTAGAATGAAGATGTTAACTTTAATTAGGGACCACATGAGGTTCCTCAATTAAGCCAATTTTTACAAAAGGTTGCAATGATCTTGGATGGTGACGTTATAGACAACCATGATCCTTGCTCAGTGGATAAGGATGATTTCGTTTCTGATGTGTTGGATCCACCATCATAGGGAGCAGTGAGAAGTTGGAACTTGTGTTTTCATAGAGATTTTCACGATTGGGAGAGGGAGGCAGTGTACTCTTTTTTTGATCGTATTTATACAAAATTGCCTCGAGGGTTGGGGGATGGTAAGTTGTCTCGGAGGTTAAATAGGAGTGGCCATTTTGATTTTCGCTCTTTTTATAATGCTATTGACGGAACTGATGCTCATTCATTTCCACGGAAGAGTGTTTGGTGGGTGAAGATCCCTAAGAGGGTGTCTTTCTTTTTGTGGTCAGCTACGTGGGGTAAGATTCTCACAATTGATAACCTCATCAAGAGGGGTTCATTGCAAGTCAATTGGTGTTGTATGTGTCGTTGCAGTGGGGAAAAGGTGGATTATCTTTTGATCCATTGTGAGATTGCATAATCATTATGGAGTGAATTGTTTATGATGTTTGGGATTCAATGGGTGTTGTTGGACAAGGTAGCATCCCTCCTTTTTGGTTGGCACAATTGGCTAGGTAAACATTCCTCAAATATATGGAACTTGGTGCCCACGTGCATGATGTGGTCAGTACGGAAAGAGTGTAACAGCCGTACTTTTGAGGAGAGTGTGAGATCTATTGAGCAATTGAAGTCCTTGCTGCTTCATACTTTGTACGATTGGTCTCAGACATGGGGTTTTACCAACTGTTCTTCTATTTTGATTTCCAACTATCTTAGATCTTCTAATTGATTTGCTTGTATTTTTTTCAAGGTGCTTTATGTTCATCATTGTGAACATAGAGTATTCCTTTTCTTATGCAATAAAATTCTATTACTTATCCCCCAAAAAAAAATCTGCTTTTCGTTTTTTTTTTTTGGATTGATGCGTATATATGCTTTTTTTTGAGAAGACATTTTATATTCCACACTTCATAGAGAAGGAGTGTGTCTCAGACTGTTGTTGAAGTATCCTTGACCAGTCATAAGAATTCAAAAAAAATTTCAATTAACTCTTTTGCAACTTTGTTCAAGGAACAAACTTATTCTTTGCTTTAAATTTCAAGATTTTCCATAGATTAAGTTTTAAAAGTTTGTGTGTAACTGTCCTTCTACGTATAAAATAATTGTTTACTCCTTGTTCTGCTGAAGATGTATTTTATATTTGTTTAGTGGTTTTATCTAAAATCTGAATGGCTGATTGAGGTAAACCTTGTTAGCAAGAATTAGCAGTTGGCGTTGATCATCATTGGTTAGATTCCCCTTGTATTATTGTATCTCTCTCTCTCTCTCATATGGTTTGATTTTATCATAATCTTTTTTTTCCCCTAATTCCATCTTAGGCAGCAGAAGAATGTACCTCAGTGCTGGAACTTGATCGCGATCACACAGGAGCGCTAATGCTGCGGGCACAAACACTTGTAACCCTTAAGGAGTATCACTCAGCACTTTTTGATGTCAACAGGCTCTTGGATTTGAATCCATCATCAGAGGTTTATCAAAACCTTCATGCTCGTTTGAGGACACAATTGGTAGACTCTCATCTCTTCTTTTGGCCCAGGCCATCACTTTAATTTGTTTTGTTGTCTGCCAAAGTAGTAATTTAGGATTTTATTTGTAAAACCATTTTGAAAAGGATAACATGAGGCCTATTGGTGGATTTCAACGAGATCCTCATCACCTGCTGCCCGTAGTAGGATGATGCTGGTTTTCTTTCCCAATTATTTCTGTTTAGCTGCATATGATTACTTGACTGAAACACATTTGAAATGTGATCACTGTTCATCTGTTGTCCTTATGCTATGGTGCTTCTAATACTGTAGGGCTATTATCCATTTTCCAATCAATGTAAGTGAATTCATTTCATGGTTATTATTCATACAATCGTGGCTGTCTTTTGATCTAGGGTAGTTATCTTCTTGGTTCGACATATCAAATGCTGATCCAGTTTGTTGCACTATAGCAATCATATGAAGCTGCTATAACTTATGATCTACCTTAGTTGAAACTAAGGGGCTGTCAAAGATATTATCATGCCTTTGGATGCAAATTATAAACTCAACTTAATTATTTATTCAAGAAAATTGTGCTAAGAATTTTATGGATCCTCGTCGCCTAATCAGGCTTGGCCACTAATTTTTTGTTACCTCCTTATTTAATGTCTTTTTTCACTACTACTACTACTACTACATGCTTTAGGATGTAGGATGTCTTATTTAGACATGTTTTCCCATATTCCTACCTTTAGGTTTCTATGAGTTATTCTTCAGGTTATTTGAAAAATTGTAGCTGACTTAACTAGCTTAATCATTATTTATATGCAGCCTAGATTATAAGGTTGAAGTTATCGCCCAACTATTAGTAAATGAGTCTTTTCTTTTCTTTTTTCTTTTTTCTTTTTTCTGCTTAAGGAAAGTCACTTGCTCCAATACCTGAATCTGAAGCAGAGCTAGAAGAAGAGGAAGATGATGAAGATGAAGCAGAACCAAATAAAAATGAAGAGGAACAATACAAAGAAGAAATTGTAGTAGAAAGAGATCAGAAAGCTGAGGTTAATAGGACTCTTATTAATGCTGAAGTTATTGTCTCTGAGATGCTGAGGTCTAAGAAACCAAATGAACAAGAAAGAGACAAATCTGAGCCTAAAAGGATCTCCTCTACTACTGCAGTTACTGCCCCTAAATTGCAGAGTAACAAGGAATTATTAAAGCAAGATCCTAAAGTGCAGAGCAACAAGGAATTATTAAAGCAAGATCCAAAAGTTCAGAGCAACAAGGAATCATTAAAACAAGACCCTAAAGTGCAGAGCAAAAAGGAATCATTGAAACAAGATTCTAATGTACAGAGCAACAAGGAATCAGAACAAGATACTAAAGGATGGCAAACAATTCCGAAACCTAAGGGACACTCAACTCTAGACTATGCAAGGTGGGACAGAGTTGAAGATGATTCTAGCGAAGAAGAAGATGATGATGATGATGAAGAGTCGCAGCCACAGTATCGGTTTCGTCTACGTACCGTTGGTGTGAGACCAGTGAAGTGAAAAGGCCATTTATACACACCCCAGTATAGATGACTGCTCTGATCCCCAACATCAGCCTCAGAAAAAAATCAAATCCTTACCAGACTGAAAGAAGGTATTTGGGATGCACTTTTGGGCCTATCAAGTCCAAGCTCTGAAAACTAGGGAATAAATCAGATTTGAGTGATCAATGAACCTGACAAATAGAACAGATGGAATGAGAGTATTATCAATCGGACTTCTGGCCAAGAAAATTTCACTGTTTTGGTGTCGTTTTTCCTGTTGTGCAGCAATTCAAAAGCTTCATTCTACGAAACGGTGTCAAGTGGAGGGACAGTACTAACCTTCGATCCCTACTGATTGACAAGCACTTAAATGCCCAGGTTTTTGTTGTTTCTGGCTCCATTGCTTTGTGCTTGTATATGTAATTCATATTGAATATTCTGATGTTTCTTTCATCATCATGAATGCTCGGGGAAGGAAATGCCTTGTGATTAGTCAGTATAGTGTATGTGGGGATTACAGAGAATTCTATAATTTTCCGGGCATCTATGTTATACCATTTGTTTCCCTGCAACCTGTTTTTCAAACTGAGCTTGAACTTATTGTTATTTATCATTTCAATACTTTTGCTATATTATAAAGCAGGAATTATTATCAAATTCCAAGTTTCAGGTGCTTTTTTTTTTCTTTTACCCTGAGATACTCCAAGTAGTTGTCAAACTTGTCGTTCAATATATACCTTCTCTATCCACACAAGTAGTTGAAACTTGAAAGGAGTAGATTGTTGATTGGATGATCACGATGGATAATTTAGGGCCACTGATAGAAACAGAGATGGGTTTGATAAATGACTTCCTTTGGGTGGAAGACAAACCACAGTACAATAACAAATTCCTCAACACCTAACCTAATGCCATAAACGTTTATTTAAAAAGCAACAATTTCCTAAGATAACTAGATAAAATTACTAGATAACTATTCAAATATTTGAATAGAGATAAGATACCTAGATAACTAGGACTACTCAAATAAAGGTAAGATAACTAGTAGAAAAAATAAGAAGAAGAAACAATAAGAATTCTCAAAGGTTGGGCAGCAATAGAACTCCCATGAGACATTTATGTAATACCCATCAGCCTCAACTATATTTGATGATTAATTGCAACATGCAACAGAAGTGAGAACTTCTTCAACTTTGGTATAGATCTTTTAAGGAGATTTTACTAATGAAACTCTTGCATTTATAGGGATGAGGAGAGAAAAAGAAAGAGAGAATGGTATAGGCACTCAGCAGTCATTCCCAAGTCAAAAAGCTCATAGCGGTATCGGAGTGGTATCGGCCCAATAGTTCAAATACCTTATAAAAGTAATTTGGTGAAAGTAAAAGTAGTCTGATACCTATCCCCTTGATCAAGGTCCCCTCCTATATAGATTCATTTATGGGACATTTCCTTGTTTTCAGCCACAATCCATTATGACTTTGATGGACATAAATAGCCCTTATTGATAAAATGAGAGGAAAATTTTTGCTTGAGAAGTTTAGTTAGGTAAGACGAGAGCAATTACTGAACTTGTGAGAAAAAGTGAATTGATTCAAGTCAAATATTGGAAAATGGTAGAGAAATATTCACAATAACACTAGTATAAGTAGTAAAAAAAACGAGCTTGTTAATTAAGGAGGTAACATGGAGATTGGAGAATGACTTTGTATATAAAAGAATAGTAGTAAAGAATTCACGTGTCCACCTTTATTAATTTGTGCCCAATTTTTTCTAGTAATCTAGAGTTATATAGGAACAAGTTGTTAATAGACATTAAAAATAAAATAAAAAATCCTACAAGCCCAATAAGAAGTAAAATCCGACTCTCTTTAGGCTCACCATACATATTTTATGACATCTTTTCTTCTTTTATGTGTGCCCCTACCCCAGATTGTTTTTGTGCTTCAGACTTGATATTTTCAACAAATCTTTCCATTCTTGTTCACTCAATTTGTGGCCTTCTTACCTCAATTTGGTCCAAATGAGGTAATATTGGAAGGCTTACCTCAAAAATTGCATGCTCTCTACAACGTAGCAACATTTAGTAGTATTAGAATAGTTTGTCCAAATTGGTCCAAATTAGGGTTTAAACCATAAATTTATGAAATTCATCCATCCAATCGATACTAGTTGGAATGATAAAGCTTGGTCAATTTAGTTTTTGAGGCTGTGCAATTTTCAAGAAAATTAGGCTCTCTCGGATTCTATGTTGCCAAAATTGATTCATCCCTTATGCCTTTTAATATCAGTGATGAAATGTTTAAACTCTAAATAAAATAATGAAAAAATGAGTAACACTCCATTGATTTTAGTTAGCAATTCTCATTAATATATACTAGACTCATCACATGCGTTTCGTGCCTGTAATGAGGTTTTTTTTTAGATAGTTTTTTTTTTTTTTTTTTTTTAATAGGAACTTTGGGTAGTTTTTTTTTTTTTAGAACATGGGGTAGTTTTATAAACATGAGTAGGTTTTTTGTTTTTAATTTTTATCAATTTACAGTTTTAACTTCATTTTTATGTTTTAGGAATAAAGATAAGTTAATTAAATTAGAGGTATTTTTGAAAGTCAAAAAGACAATAACTAACTTTATGAATCCTCTTAATATATAGAAGATTTCTTTTTACATGCCGAAAGATGGATTTAAATTCTGTAAGGAAAATTTTCATTTGATCGGGCATGGTTTAAGACCTTATTTTTTAGGGTAAAATGCATTTTTGATCAATTATAAAACGTCTAATTTTAGTACTTTAAAATTTTAAATTATAGCACTTTAAAGTTTAAAAATTTTAAATTATAGCAATTTAGTCATTCTATCTATGATTCTGTGTGCTTGACTAACAGAATGCCGAGGCGCACCATATTCAATTTAAGGGATCATGCAAAACTGGCCTCATATTTAAAGGACTAATCAAATCAATCTCAGATATAAGGGACTAAAATCGAACAAAAATGCAAGTAATAAATGATAAAAATAAATAAATAAATAAATTAGTGAAATTAACTACCGTGAAGCATACTAGTACGTAGTACCGAAACATATCAATTCGACTACTAATAGAATTGTATTGGGGTTAAGTTTGGGTAAAAAAATCACTCAAAGGCGACAAAATTTTTATTGGGGGTGTCCATAGGTCAAAATCACTAGTTTTGTTGTTAGTAGTAGCGACTGGTGAAGCTATGCATTTTGGAGCTCCAAGGGGAAAATTAAAATGAGGCATTTTATATATTCAAATATTTAAATATTACTTAAAAAAATTTCTACTTAAAATCTATTCTTCTCACTTTTTTAAATGCAAAATTACTTATTAAATTTTTGTATTCAAGTTCCCTTAACATTTCTTTTTCAATAAATAATGTGGTTAATCCACTTTGATAAGGAATATTTTAACTAAGAAATTTTCCAATTCTTTTTACCCTTCAGGTTTGGATTGCCCTTCCGTCTCCTTTTACCATTCAAGTTCCATTTACCCTTCAGGTTAGAAATACCCTTCGGGTTCATTTAGCCTTCAGGTTGGAAAGTACCCGTCAGGTTCCATTTACCCTTCGCATTGGAAATGCACTTCGGGTCCATTTACCCTACGGGTTGGAAAGCCCCTTGGGTCCATTTACCCTTCGGGTTCAATATATCCTTTAGGTTAAATATACCCTTCAGGATCAATATACCCGTCGGGAGAAATATACCATTCAGGATCAATATACCTGTCAGGAGAAATATACCCTTCAAGATGAATATACCCGTCGGGACAAATATTTCCTTCCGGATCAATATACTCGTCGAGACAAATATACCCTTGGGGATCAATATACCCGCTGGGACAAATATACTATTAGGGGTCAATATACCCTTCGAGCCAAATATACCCTTCTAGATCAATATACCCGTCGGGACAAATATACCCTTCTAGACAAAGGTGTCCTTTGGGATAAAACATCTCCTTCGAGTCTAATGGCCACGTGACATTGTCTATACTCTCCATCCACATTTGTCATTGGGTATGAATCTACCCGTCGAGTTAACCAATACCGATGATGGAATATACTTAGCCCCACTCCATTTGCGTACTCTCCACTCATGATTCCCTATATGGAAAGAACTTGCAC